>JAODKE010000037.1:4669416-4682342 GCA_026779605.1 Mormyrus hasselquistii
GGATGCTGTTCAGCCAAATGGCTATTTCAATATTAGTTTAAATACTAGAACTCGTGGCCATAAGTGGAAATTAGTGGATGAACATTTTAAAATTAATTTGAGGAAGCACTTCTTTACACAGCGTGTAGTTAGAGTACGGAATAGTCTTCCTGCTAGCGTAGCGGAAGCTAAAACCCTGGGTTCCTTTAAACCGGAGCTAGATAAGATTTTAACAACTCTGAGCTATGAATTAAGTTCTCCCCAAACGAGCTTGAATGGCCTCCTCTTGTTTGTAAATTTCTTATATTCTTATGCTACACTGGTCACATGTATCACCTTGAAAAAGGTGGAATCCTTGCGTAGATTGATTCTTGAGAAATTTTCTCCTTAATCCTAAACGACGCACTGTATAGTTGAGAAGGCAGGGTCAGCCGGTCTCTTCAACAACTGGCAGTTACGGGCTTTAGCTCAAGGCCCTGAAGGTAAAATCATGATGCTGACCGTAAGATCTAACTCAGTGACCTTCTGATCACAGGCACGCCACCCACGAAGCTGCACAATACTACTTAATACTTAACTATTCATCCATCGCCCTGCTGTTTACCCAGAAGAGCAAAGCAGAATACCCTAAGAAGACTGTAGATCATAGGCAGAGGTGAGATTTCAAGTCCAGAGAGTACAAATCCAGACCAAGATTTTGTTTCAACTAACCAGTTGAGTATCCTGTGACTCTTTATACTCAACTGGCTGGTTGACACAAAATCTTGGTCTGGATTTGTACTCTCTGGACTTAAAATCTCCACCTCTGACCATAGGTATTCCATGCAAACTCCACACATACACAGGGTGAGACTTTACCCTGGCGGAGTGAAGAACCAGGGCCAGAAGGAATAGACTAAACTGGTGGAAAGGTAAATACACATTAGTCAGCATTCTGCAGACCGCAGGGGGAAACTGGCTCCTCTGTGCGATCCAGGAATTTGCAATGTCATGGATCCAGCTCAGCCTTGTTGGGTTTGACTGGGTCTCTGTTCTCAGGGTACCTTCCTGTGCTGCCCACTCAGTCGCTGCAAGCGGCGCTGTGGGTTGGTTTAATACAGGGAGCCATAATGGAGAATCGGGGGTGTATGGAGAGATTGACATGTTAAAAGTCGCTTCCCTGCTCTCCCAGTTCGACTATAAATGAATCTACCTTAAACTGAAATTTAATTAAACCATTTACAATCAAATCTCTCCCTAAAGACAAATGTATATTTTGCCCTCATTTTTAAAACGAATGGGGAATCATCAGTGTACATCTTTTCAAGTAAAGATAAAGAATTAACCTAAGGATCCTGATTTTTATATCAGACGTTTTATACAAGAGATGTGTTCCGAGGGAAAACCGCTTACTTTGCAGTGATGATGTAGTTGTACAAATCCATCGTATCCGTACCTCTGTGGAATAAAGAGAGTAAAACAAATGAATGCTGTCTATACTAAATAAATGACATTTTAGCATCTTTACAAAACGCGATTCGGAATGCCATTACAAAATGACTTTTCACTACAAACACGTTTAACACAATCGTTTTTTTTTAGGACAGGTAGAGTTTTTGAGAATTATTAAAATTAATTTGGTTAATTCGTTTCCAGGCCCATTCGCAGAAAACACCTGTACTGGTCCACACATCTCACTGCCGACCAAGCATCCAAATTCATAAATACAACCATACATTTCTGACCCAAAGCTTACACAACGCTTTCCAATTAGCAAATGCGTTGATTATTCTTTAATAAAATACACGTGAAAAATCATCTTCCCGTTCAAGTAGTAAACCAATGTGAAATATCACCTTTGGACAAATAGGGGCAAACTCCGTCCTGCTCAAGCTTATTATCAACTACTCAGTTAATATTTAACGACACATAATGCCCAATATGCATATCACTTTAATCCTTCTCTGTAATCTAAACGAAATCTATAATATGAACGGTTCTTGCGTTAAAAGTGCAGCATCGAGGAAACAAGACTGGTCAAAACTGTCCATTTAATTTTAAAACTTCCTGCTTCACAGTAGCGCTACATAATCTCAGAATATGATTCTGCATTAAACCCATGATAGAACTTTTTAATGAGCAGAATAAATTATAAGGATGAAGAATGGTGACTACCATATTAAGCATGTACCTGGCTGACTGCCCGAAAGTGACTCTCCATAAATCTGCGACTGTATATGGCGTATTGAAATAAGGAGAAACACTTGGAGTAAAAACTTGAGTGAATATAAAAATGGCCATTTGGAAAGATACCACTGCTAGTTATAATGTTGAAAGCTAGATTGCTGCATTTATTAAATTTATTGGTATTGTTCCATAATATTTTTTCTCCTACGTGTTTAACCTGCTCGTCTACGATTTTGCCATGGTTTGCACGCATGCTGTTGCGGCAGTTTAGATGTAATATCCCTTCGTTTTGTCGATTCGTTTGTGTTATCAGTGATTTAAACTTCTGTGATGAAGCGGTAATGCCCCATTTTATAAACGTACTACAAATCAACTTTTTCACTATAGCGATTACACCTCAGTATCGCTATCGCTTTTAAACGTGTACTGTTTTCGTACAGTGCCTACCTCTTTAAGATCGGGCAATTCCTTCGGTAAAATGTGATTGTGGATATCAATCTTCATCCTGACTGCTTAATGGTTTCGGTATGACGATGCTATGTGTAGACTTAAACCGCAGGTCATCCTGTGGAGATTGCTTGGACTTCGATTTTCTCCTCCCCTGGTACGCCCTCTAGAACAACCCAATAACAGCTTACCAAACATAATTAACGATTCACTGCACTTCCAAAGTTTGACATTTTTAATTTATGTTATTTAATAATGGATGTAACCTGTCAGCATCTACAGTAAGCAAATACAGATGTAATAAATATACGGTATATACAGAAACAGTGAAGATGTATAGAGCCCTCAAAAATGAAATCTATTTTCTATGAAATTTATGCAGAGGGTTCCTGGAGCCGATGCCAGGAAGCACAGGGCTTGGATCAGATATGCCCTGGTTGGGATGCCAGTCCCTCACAGGGCATACACACACGGGGAGGGAGTCCCCTGTTGGCCACAAACAGTCACTACACTGAATGTTAAATAAACCCGTTCCTTATTTAGCAGGTGCTGAAGCAGCATGTGCTGCTAACAAGCCACGATCTTCTCACTCTACTAACAAACCATTTATTTAGTTTTTGAAACATGGGGTGGGGAGGCGGTTAAGTGACTTTTTCGGTGGGGCCCCGGAAAGAACAATCTTGCCCCTGTACACACACAGACAGACTTTCACACACAATTCAGATGTGATTGTTATTGGAATATGGGAGGATAGTCATGCAGACAGGCTGCACATTCACAGACACAGAAAGGAGTGGAACTCAAACCCACAGCCCAGAGGATGTCAGGCCGTTGTGTCACACACTGGGCTACCATCAGCCATAAGTGTCCCTAAGAAATGTTTCATGTTCCCTGACATGTCCAGAGCTCCCTGGGTCACAGTGACCCAGCACTGGATGAGCGGTTCTGAAAAGTGTGTGGGACGCTCTGGGAGCATGTCACTGCTGCCGAGCCCATGCAGCTCACGGAATAACACACACTGTACCAAATCAGAGCAATCCCTGCTTCAGCTTCTCTTATGAGGAAAATAAAAGCAGAGAGCAATCAGAGATGGATGACATAATGTGGGCATGGCAGATCTTCTGAGGGGGCTTCATAAGCCCCCTTCATGTTACGCTTGGCTGATGCTCTCAGTGATAACGTGGCCAAGCCCCTTCACTGGCAGCTCGGACCCAACACTGGCTTCATGTGCTCAGACTGCTGAGATGGGACGTGGTATATTCCTGCCCCTGTGTTTCCGTAGGCCTGAGTACACAGTATCCACATGAGAATCAGCACCTGATTGGCTGACAGTCTCTGTAGGTCAGGGCCAGGTGCATCAGTGCTTTGCACAGGGGAAAGGGCATTTTTGAGGCAATCATTTGTTTTTTGTTGACTGCCCAAGGTTTCATTTGCATCAATACACAATATTTTATCTGTTCTTTCCAAGTATAAAGGAAACAAAAAGGTGTATTATTATTATTATTATTATTATTATTATTATTATTATTATTATTATTATTATTATTATTATCATCCAGGCAGGACAAAAGAACGTTAAAAAATTAAACATTTAACAATAACAAAATGAATTGGTACTCTATCTAAACAAGCCATACCATATCATGGACAACACATATGAAAATGAAATAAAGTGAAAATAATAACTAATAAAATCCCAGTATTGAGTTGCTTCACAATCAGTGAATACAGTGGTGTTTTGAGGACTCTGGAACATACAATGGAAAAGTAAAGTAATTTTATGCCAGAGTTGACAATAACTGTTTACACCACCTTTCGTAACAATGTAACAATACGTTTCCTATAGTTATTGCTCAATCTCGCACTGTGTAAAGTAGGTCCACCCGTATCCGCGGATGGCTGAAAACAGTCCACATATAACGTAATTTTAGGGTACATTCATATGGTAACGTTTAATCGATAAAATACGCACAGTAAGACATCACCAACATTAAATACAGTAATAATAAAGTACCCTACACATTATTATACAGTACTGTACCGTACTCTAATGCAAGCGATTGTAACATTTTTTCTAATTATTTTCTAATTTCTTTCTTTTTAGTAATGAAAAATAGGCCTACCATGAATCAGGGAATGACGGCGCAATGAAATTTATGCTTTTTATACACACCAAAGGACGAAGAAACAATGAAAAAAAATAGGGTACTTTTACACATTTTACAGTAAACAAATATTATATCATGTTGGCCCTACTTGTACATAATCTGTAATGATAAAAAATGTTTAAATATATCTTAGCTTATAGCCGGTACTGTAGTGTACGATTCCGCAGCAGCAGGGGGCACTATTGAGCTAGATAATTGTAGAGAATTGTCCAGTGACGGACCCCTCCATCGTGGACCTGAACGGACATAATTTCTAGATAAGGTCAGCATCCATTGATTAATGTTCAAAGTAGCAAGAACTAAAGAACTAAAGAACTAAAATTCTCCGAAAGATGTTTAAATGAGGAGATCTTTAAATCTCCAAGTGGAGGTTTAAATATAATTCGGTATACATATATGTTTCTTTAAATTAAAAGTACAGAATGTCAACGAATGGTTAGTCAGCTTCATCAGTTCGCATATTGTTCAAGCATTAGAACGATTTTTTAAAATAGAAATTGTAAAGAAGGGATCCAGCAATAAAGGCACCCAGTTTTAATAAATTTCATTTGAATAGTTCGTATCCTTTGATCACTAAGTCTAAATGTGTACTATGGAGACGCTTTCACTGGCTCTCATAAGTTCATCCCACTGAGAAGTGACTATGAAACCAGAAGTTACCAAAAAACAGAATTAATATAATATTGTTTTTAAGAATTCGGTTTTCAGCACATTCATACATATATAGGTGGAATTTATCTCCGCTTGTCATGGCTCTCACGGGTAGTTATGGTAGAATAGATACACACACAGTTAAAGCAAGATAATGTACTGTATGTACCTACTGTGGGCTCTTTGCTTTTTCACACAGGGGAAAAGTGTTTAAGGGGGTGATATGAGATGCCTTCCCATACCAGGAGACGCTCAGGGATCCGCGCAACGCCGTGCCATCGACGCGCTGCTCTGTTGGCGCATAAAGCACGTAGCTGAGTGACGAAGCCCGACAAAGACTGAGCGCAGTTCGGACCCTCCCAGAAGCGGAGCTCACCTTAATGAACCCTCGTGTGTAAACAGCGCCTGCCTGCTGCAGTCTCTGCTCTCCAGTTAGCGGCTCGGTGTGGGAGGGCGGGTCTGCCGTTTGATGCAGTGAGGGGCCGTGCCCAGAGCGGGTCTGTTCGCCCACTCCACTCCATCCGCAAGCTGGCCGGCTGCACTTCTCGCTCCCGTGTGAAATAATTTGAGATCTTTATCTGAAAGTGAAACTAAACAACGATGACTGACTCTTTAGCTCCAGAGAATTGTCCAGTGACGGACCCCTCCATTGTGGACCCGGTTCTGAACGGACAGTGTGCGGCTCCGGAGCATAACCCTGCCACAACCACAAGTCAGGGAGACCCTGCCATTATTAACCAGGACCAGGAGATGAAGATAACTGACAGCATTGAAGGCCAAGGTAAATATCAACGCTTTACATTCAAATAACTCTTTCTTAATGAGGGCAAGTTATACTGAGGTGGAAATTGGAGGGATGTGAAATCTGTTTGCCAAATTCTATTAATATGCTTATTAGCAGCTCATGCCACATAATATAACAGTTTATGAGTATACAGCAACTGTGTACCATCGTATATAACAGCTGCTTGCTATGGTTGCGATAACAAGTGTCCGATGCGAGTGCTTCGTGCTCAGAATGTACACAAAATTTTTTTGAAACTTTAAGTTTTTCAGTTTCTTTAGGCAACTGCATATATTTAGAGCAAATACTAGGCTATGCTTTGATGTCATTGGGCAGAATTTTCATAGTTAAAGCCATTGTCAAATCACCTAAGAAATTAAAGCTGTTTTTATCAGCGCTGAAAATTGCCATTACTTTTTTTATCAATCAATAAAAATCGCACATTATTTTCATTTGTGACGTAATATATGATATCCTTGTGCTTAATTAGAAAATAATTTGATACGGTTAAACTATTTTTTGAAAAACGTTTAGTGATAGAGTGATACAGTGATTTTTTGTGGATAAGCAAACCACATTTATTGTCCTGTTTAATTGCATGATACCTCATAGATAAACGACTTCGGAAACGAGTTTAAAGAAGTGAAGTTCTATGTTAAATAATTACAAAGTATAAAGGAATATTTTAAAACTTTCACAATGTCATATTTTGGATATGCTGTTCAAGTATTTTGTGAGAAACCTGTAGTCATAGTATTACATATATATACCGTACATATTCCGAACGTATTAATAGTCTTATAAGCAGGTAAGGGCACAAAAACATTGAGAAGTCCTTGGTGCCTTATTCTTGCATAAAAACCAGTGTTCTTACAACACCCTGATGAATCTGCTTTTCCTCAAAGTGTCTAAAGATGATTTCACAACTGCTAAGGTGCATGGTTTTAAAGCTACCTCCATTCTTGTCAGTTCTTGCCAGCTACAGTATGAAGACTCAGCTGAAGATCTGAAGTCAAACTCCTGAGTCAAAGAGCCCACAAAACACTAATTAAATGATTTCAAACACGAGTGCATCACATTTCCATGGAATTTCCACAAAACAGAGCACAAGTCTGAGAAGCTGTAACACAGCCAAAAATATCATGCTCTCTGATAATTGGATTCTTTGTATAACTGAGGCATCTTTGTGTATGAAAATACATCCCAGTGAATTTCTTTATGTCATCCTCAGATCTTCAAAGATTGTGTAGCGCTGCTGCAAATCTCTGCATTTCCAATCTGCCTGTCAGTTTGGTGTGTGTCTCCAGTGATGTGAGCGGTGAAATGCTCTGACGGAAAACCTGGTGATGTTCAAGGGACGTTTAGATGTTTCCGTGAAGAATGATGATTTGATCCCTCCCGTCTTGTTTTGGTGAATGTGGGCAGGATTACTGCCCCTGGACTTGTTTAATTTTAGGGAAAGGACCCCCCTCCTTTCATGGTGTCTAATGAAGTATCAGAGACCCGGGGGCAGCATCTCAGTAAGATAAGTGTTGGCCTCTAGTAGGTTGTCTAGCAGTATCAGTCATGGTTGATACATAATTCATGTGTATCTTTAACTGGCTACTTGGGCAGGACAGCACAGATCACTGTAGAAATTAGAATGTTGCCCAAAATACTTGAGTTTGAAAGCCGTGCTCAAGTGTTATCTGTCCAATGGTGGTATGGGAGCCTTGAAGTGTTGGTTGTATGCAGAGGTGGAAATTTCAGGTCCAGAAAGTACAAATCCAAACCAGGATTTAGTTTCAACCAACCAGTTGAGCATAAAGAGTCACAGCTAGAGAGTACTCCACTGGTTGGTTGAAACAAAATCCTGGTCCGGATTTGTACTTTCTGGACCTGAAATTTCCACCTCTGGTATGTTTGAGATGGATGATCTCCAGCAAGATACAACCCTGTATGGGTCTCATTTTCCTCTGAGTTTTCCAAATGAGGCAATCAGATATGAGTGTAGGCCTGTTTGTATGTCTCGGAATTCGTAAATGTGGATCTATCTGCCTGACATTTATATTCATAAGTGAGTGATATAAAGGCAGTTCTCTGGTTGAATGCTTGCAGCATCAAGACTTTGTGTCGGTGCAGCCCCCTACCATTCTGGACATCACCCACTGTACATGTTCAACACCCCCACAAAAAACACAAACAGCATTGAAGAGCATCTATGCGAAGAAGTTTGGCATTATAGACATTTGTATGATCTAGCCTGTTCAATTTCATAATAACTCAAACATTGAAATCCAAAGTAAAATTTGAAATCCACAAAATAATTTATAAAGTGGAGCAGGAACCTGTTTGATGTATTTATGAGAGTACTTTTTGTAATTGGTGGTTCACACTGTTTACCAGTTTCGAATAGATACACTTTGCAATTATGATAACCGTTTAATATATTTATGTTTCAAACACCCATAATTTAAAATTCTGATACCTAGTTACCTGCTGTGTAAAGACTTTAAAAATGTTTCACACATAGAAATGGGACATTTCAGCTTGTTCCAAAGACAAGAATATTAACAGATTGTATAATAGTCTCAGACAAATTCTAAAATTGTTTTACAAAAAAATGTAACCATCCAGAAGTCCTGTTTCGATTGCTGTTTCTTGCCATAACACTTTTCCTTGACTTGTCTGGAAAAAGTCATTCAATTGTGTCTTGCATTCATTGGAACGTGTGTGACTCTACCTGATTGCAGCCTCTGGTAGATTTCCCCAGTCTGTAAGGTGCTGTTATAGCCTGTTGTGAAATTCCTGATGTTAAATAGTGTAAAATGACAGCCAGCTTTTCTGAAAGCTCAAGAATATTATACTTTCCTCCTTCCATCCGTTCTGCTCATGTCTGGGATTGACCAGAAAAGTCTGAACAGTTCCATGTCTGGAATTCCCAGGCGGATGCGTAAACACAGTCCGCATGCAAAGGCATATGTTCAGGCCTTGTGACAAGGTTTAATGGCCATTCTCTCATCGCCCCCTGCAGGCCTGCTGGAGAGCAGCACACGCCTGAAGCCCCACGAGGCCCAGAGCTACCGGAAGAAGGCGCTGTGGGTGTCCTGGTTCTCCATCGCGGTGACGCTCATCCTGGCTGTAGCATCGTTCAGTGAGTATCAGGCACGGAGCTGGGAGATAGACATCAGGTCAAAGACGGAGGTCAGAGCAACACCCAAGCCCCTGAGAAATGCAGGGCCATCAGCTGCCTGTCACTGATGACTCATAAATGACAGTTTTACAGATATCTAGACTATGTTCCTGACAGGAGTAAACTGGAAGACCCATGTGGAAACTCTGCTTGATTTTTAGTTGGACAGCGGTTCAGGGTTCATTCGTCATGAAGGTAAATAATGGGTCGATAATCAAAACCAGCCAATACAACCCCCTTGACCCCCTTAGATGGGTGGAGACCTCAACCTCTCCCAACGCTCAACCCAACACTATACCCTTGTCACTCATTATCAAGGATCTCAGAAGGACCCATTTTGAACAGCAATCTCCTGCAGAATAGAACTTGAGCGGGAAATAGGTGCTCGAGGATGTTGCTCTCTGGTACAGCAGCTGCTCTCTGCGAGGGGACATTTACTAGTGTGGTTGTGAGGTCAGATATATAAAGTGCTTTCCACTGTAGGAGATGAACGCAAACATCTGGGCCTGAAGATGCAGCACGTTACAGGTGCAGTGAAGCTGAAGGTATCAGTGAGTCACCATGGAGATAAAGGCAGGGTGCTGCCTCATTATAAAAAGGGATACCTCTTGGTCCTCTGGAGTGTCATGATAGGGGTACCTGAAACAGAAAGTGTGTCATTTATGATTTACATTCAAATTCACTGATTCAGGAGACAAGAATTACTGCTCTTGTACTTACTGAAGCAAAGTGATGTGAAGATATCTAAGATCTGTATATATTTCAGAGGAAATCAAACATATACAGGCCCTTCTCACCTACCTCTTTAGCGATTGCCCGGACATATGACCAGCTTTCCAACCAGTTGGTATTGTTTGCCGTATGAGAACTTTGGTCATAGAAGCATCAAGCAATTATGTAAATTCAAACAAAGTTATCAAGTTGGAGTTTCCTTTAGACCTTTTCTTATTCAGAATAAATGAAAATGATTATGTGTCTACAGTATGCACACCTACAGTAAGTAATGTGTATTAGAGCTGATTTTCTCTATTCTGTTTATTACAGTATATAATGTTATACTGTATAAACATTTACTAACATAGTAAAATGTTATAAAAGGTGCAAAGGTGACATCGAAACAATATCTAAGGATGGCTGACGCTACCAGCCCGGTATGCTTGAAATATCAGTACATAGAAGCCCCTTGTTTCACCACCAATTCGCTTAACGACCTTGTCACAGGAACAGAACTCAGCCGTTAAGTGAGGAGTGTCTGTAAGATATGAGTTATTCATAATTTATGTGCTGAGGTTTATCTGTAAGCATCCATCCATCTCCCAACTGCTTCCCCATTACGGGGTTGCAATGGGGCCTAGAGCCTGTTCCAGAGAGTGTAGGGCACAAGGTGCGTGTTAAACTGGACGGCATGCCAGTGGAAAAGTCACACACCATGGGAATTTCAAGATGCCGGTGAGCGAAAGTCTCTGGATTTGTGGGAAGTGACCAGTACAGCCAAAGGAGACCTGCAGAGAGGGTGAGATTCAAACGTCTGGAGGTGCAGGAAGGCGGGGCTACACATCGCCATGGCTACAGATCTGTGATGTATTTAGTTTTTTTTTTCCTTGGAAGATTTGAACAGCGCCAATTTGCCTACTGTTATGTTATTTACTCGGTATTCACCATTAAACCCATATTTCAGTGGAAAATGTACTTGTGTCAGCATAGCGTGCTGCATTATCTCCCAGTGGCTTAGCTCTTCATTGGGTTATTCTGTACAGTACACTGATCCTGAATCATGCATTAATAATTTTAATTATCATAGCCTATATTTATGCAGCAGAACTATCTAAACAGCTGTTTTAAAACATGCCATTTTAATTCCAACAGCTTCCAGCGGGAAGTGTCTGTTTGAGTATGTTAAAAGACAGCCCACTGGCCACAGCTGTGTTTATAGGTGCTGTTCAGTTCTAGGCAATTACTGAATCACTGAACCAGGTATCTTCTGGAAAATAACATCAGTGAATTTATTTCTGTTTTGATGTGTTTAGACAGCACTAGTAGAACAGAAGAGACTCCTTACTAGCGGCCGAAAGTGTGACCAAACTGTGCTGCGCGCATCACCACCGTCTGATTGGCTGAAATGCAGAGAGATACTGGCGTTCTGCGCATGGATTACCTGTAGGAACAAGCATATATTCGATACATTATTCGTTATTAGTATTATCGCACATCACCATGCATTCCTGAAAACTTGAACTCAAAATTTGAACGTGAAACTTAAAGAAGTACTATAGAACAGCCTAACAGAATGGACTTGCAATGCAAATTTACACAAGCTAATGCTAATTCTGTCAGTGTTTGATACTTGCGTAACATGGTGATTCTCACAGACGTGATAGTGCAAATCAGCACACAGCAAAAAATAAAATAAAATAATAATAATAATAATAATAATAGTACACTGTACATCCTGGTGAATAACTGCCTCTTCTGTTTTATATCACTGTCGCTCTCCAATCTTGGCAATGCCTTTTCTGAGTCGGCTTTTCTACATTAGAAAACCGAAGCAAGTTGTAACCCCGCCGTAACTAGTCTCTCTTATCAGTACGGCTCGGGTACAGCTCTTGTATTTCAGTGGAAAAGCGTCAATATAGAGGGACTCTTCTTCACTGCAAAGCAAACGCATGTTGTGTTACCTTCACCTTAGGGCAATTTCTTGCTAGAGTCACTTTAGCATCCAGACTGCAGTAAAAATGACAGGGAGATTGATAAGACCCTGACAAGGGTATAATGCAAAAAGGATTATACTGTACAAGCAGTCAGCATAGGGTAATTCCTTACACCGGTGTTTCCCAATCCTGTCCTCGGGGACTCACAGATCCATGTTTTAAATGTGAACTGTCTGACAGGGAGCTGTGAAGGAGCAAAAACCTGGATCTGGATTTGGAAAGATGGGCTTAAGATTTCGGCTTTGACGAGGCCGTTAGTCAGGACTGTTGCGTGGGAGCTTTGGAAAGCCTAAATGGCATGTGGCTGAATCTGTAGTCCGCGGACTTCTTGAGTGACGGTGACATGAGCACATCCCCACTGTCTGCATGCCAAAGATCATGGAGGATCAGCTGAATAAGAAAATATTTATGCGGGTTTTTTGGTCCCAGTATGGGTTTGGACGTGGGATTCCTGTACTGAGGGCGGTACGGTAGCGGGTTTATCTTGGTGACCTTCATGAGTGACGTGTTCCATACTCCCTTAAAACTGTTTTTTAATCATATGTGACTCCATAAACCTTTTTTTTCTAGTTCCATCTCTGAAAACATGGTCTTTAAATGGACAACATAACTCTTAAATCTGAAATAAGAATGATTTGAGGTTATTAAAAAAATTCAGTGCTTGAAATATGCTGTTTGGGTGCTACAAACATACCATGCAGGGAAAATGAGCCCCTTGCTCATTGGGGGGGGGGGGGGGGGGAGAAAGGGGGGGGAGAGAAAGGGGGGGGGGGGAAGGGGGGGGGGGGGGGGGGGGGGGGGGGGGGGGGGGTCAGAATCCTTAATGTAATATGTAGGGATCCATTATTATA
>JAODKE010000037.1:4682442-4695238 GCA_026779605.1 Mormyrus hasselquistii
CCACCCCCACCTTGATCCTTTCTTCTGGCCCCCCATCTCATTCCACCACACTGGGAGCTCTGTGCAGCCCCAGTCTGCAGCACGGGGTCGGAAGCAGAGGTCGCGGTGGCTGAATGGCGCGGGGGAACAAAGGAGCGGTCACGCTAGCCCCCCCCCCCCCCCATGGGCACGCTAGCTGTGCACTGCAAACCGGGGTACCCCCCCCCAGCGGCAAAATTGTTCCTGGAGGCCAGGAGTGCTTAAACGGTACAATGTCTTGGTTGGCTTGTCACTCGATGGGGTATGACTGTGGCTATTTGAGAAATAAAAGCTGGCAGGGTCGGCCCTCGTTACACACGCCGCGCTCTACGCCGGCAGTCGCACCGCATCTCTATTCTCCGCGGCGCTACCGGCCACTAACGTACATCCTTCCGGAACATTCTTGCCGCCGAAGGGCCGAGCAGAAACTACTTCGCAGCGGGCAGTGGAGGACTGCTCGTTTCAGGCAGGGTGTCCTGTCGAGCCCCTGACCCCCTCGCAGTGACGTGCTCACAGATGTTTCACCCACAGTGCCCCTTCGCGGCCCAGAGCGGAGCCGCTGGCAGAGTGGTGATCGACGTTCGCTTGCCCAGTGTCAAACTCTCAGAGCACCCAGACATCTGCATCTTAAAACACAATTACAGCTCCCTGTTATTTAGTAACTTAAAAAAAAAAATCATATATATATATATAAAATCTTGAATGAAGATATAACGAAGGAGGTATCGTGTTGGTTTTTTCGGTTGTAAACCAGCACTCATTGGCACTCAAACCCTGTGCCGTTGCTGCTACCTGCCTGCTTTCCACGGAGGAAGAAGAACCACCTCCATCCTGAATTTTCACCTTTCCTACACCTAACCCCCCCTTCAGTTCGTCCTCTTTTTAATAATAGAGACATCTGCAGCTTTTCCCCTTTTTTTCTGTGGTCAGATTTGCCCTCTGTCCGTATTCACGGGACGGGCTGTATCTACCAAGCTAATTGTATAGTTAAGAGAAAAAGCATATGTGGTGGCGGCGGGACTTGCATGTTTGGGTTAGTGTTAGAAAATAAAGAATCAAAACGGGGAAACTCTCAGGCCCTTCTGACTGGCTCCGCAGGTTCTTGCTGACTGGCTGGATCTTCCATTATATCAGGGTATCGTGCTGCTCTATTTGCTGACCTCTGCTCCGGACGCCGGTCATAAAGGAGCAGAAAAGGCTCTGGAGTGTCGTGAGACGGTCAGCTGCTGTTTAGAGCCGTAAACAAACATGAGTGTCCCGTTGGTGGCGTGGACTCTCTCTCCTGACTTGCCACTGGACGGGGAACTTGTGGAGAGTCACAGGTTCTACCCTGTGCTCCTTTGATGGGGTCTGACATTAATGTTGTTATTGTTGTTACTTTTAAATGGAATTATGAGTCTCTGTCCCCGTGTGTGAATGATTTCCCGCTTCTTTGCTGTCATGCTGGAAAAGTCGTAAAAAAAATACTTTCTAGCCTATGTTTTGCTGTTCATCTTACTCCTTGATCTGCCCCTTGGATCTCAAACTTGTGATGAGAGGGGAGGAGCAGTCTCTGGGGCGGAGGTGCGACCCGGGCACTATGCGACTGCAGACAGACGCAGGCGGATCTTTCTGCTCCACGTCTGAAGCATCTCAGAGCTCTGAAAAAGCCCCCAAAAAGGAGCAGTAATGAATGTGTTGTGTAATACAGCCAGGGACCAAAGGAGCAGTAAAATGACTGTAAGTCTGTGGAATGAGTGGAACGATTTTTTAATTTTTTTTTTGTCTATTTCAGATGACGGGTTCCTTACTCCGCAAACCTAGTTAAGTGGGAGAGGAGTATTTTTAGGACCATGAGTAACATACATAACCCCCCCTCCCCTCCCCCGACTAGGAAAGAAATGCAAAAGAATGATGCCAGAGGAGAAGAGACGATGGGGGTGGAGCAGACCTTGAGGAGTGAGGCTGAGTGACAGTAGTGGTCCAGCAGGGAACGAATGGCGGGGGGGGGGGGGGGGGGGGGGGGGGATAATGGTCGACTGAGGCTGGCAAGGCGAGCACAGGCAGCCACTCCGCAGCCTACAGTTTGCCTTAATTACCACTGCAGCCCCTCCCGGCTCCCAGCATCCGGCATGAACATTACAACTTGTGTGTAAATAAAAGAGACAGAGTTTGGAAAATGCGGCAACTTCCTGAGAGGGTGGATGTCGCTGTTGGAAGTAGAATGCGATTGTCTGTCCTGCCAGCTTTTACATCTTCAAGAGTTGCTTTATTTTTACGTGAATCACTGCTTTCATTGAGACGCGAAGGGATTGCAGACAACGGTGCTCAATTTGGTTGGTTTGGACTCGTTTTATATAAAAATGTGCTATTGGACGAAAGTGGCCACCTGCCATTCGATTCACTGCAGATTCTATTCTTGTTGTGGGAAAGTCAGTGTGATGAGGACATTTATGGGAAATGATTATGATCATTTTGACAGACTGCGAGTTTTTTATGACGAATCAGGTCAGCCTTGGTATCTTGACATTACACCCTCAAGGTTAATTGTCAGCATTATAGATAATTGATAAGATAAATGTTTATAATCAGTCAGCTGGGTCTAAGCAAGGACAGCTGGTTAGCAGGTGATTGACAGTTGTTGACCGGGAACCATAGCAGGAGACCCTGGAGACCCTGCCAGCGCATCCAGGAAGGCACCAGCACCAGGCATGTTGGCAGGGCGCCCAACAGTGTCAGGAAGGTGCATGGTAGGTAATTGACATCAACCCGGCCGCTTCTAAGCTGGGCCCGGGCAGCGTATGAGGGGCCTGTGAGGTGCCTCGGGGCTGCTGAGGGCCTCTCCGGCATGGTGCAATGTGCCCCAGGGGGAGTGCCATGCAATAAGGATGCTGCAGCTGTTAGCACCTGCAGACAGCGCTTAGGACATCAGGCCATGTGGAGAAAACCGTTTGCCAAATAATTAAAGGGGAAGGTCACTTAAAGGTGAACGTCACGTCTTGACCTGCTTAAAGCAAGCAGTATAAGCAAACAAGTGCACTACCAGTCAAAGGGTTTTGCACACACTGAGATTTTCCACGTTTACACGTTACTTACTTAACATTCATTAAAAAAACACTCAATGTTCTTTGCTAAATTTTTACCGTATGTTTACCGTTTGAGTATCTTTATTAGCAAGAAAATATGGTATCTTTGATTCATCAAAGTAACCTCCTCTTGCTGTTATAACAGCGAAGAAAATTCGAGACATTATTGATATGACCACGAACGGTGATATTCTTGCTGACTGTGGTTGCACAGACGCGAAACACAAACATAAAGGAATCGGAGTGAGGGTGACTGATTTGAGCCAATTACTGCCTCCCATGTGACTCCCTGGCAGTGGGAGGAGGCGGAGAGGTGGCTGCAATGCCTGAGCGCTGCCCTCTGATCAAAGGCTCCAGGCCTGGCCTGGCGCTCGCTTCCTTAGAGCCCCATGCCGCTGTGCAGACGGCTGTGCTCCCTGCGCTTCTGAATTATTCACACATATTCAGCATGGATGGATGATGTGCCTGCCTTTGCTGAGGATGTCGCCGCCGTCGAATGCGTTCCTTGGTGTTTTTGCTTTCAGTTTCTATGGTGGCGGGGGGGCAGACACACCCACATACAGTATACACCCTTCAGGATGCAGCGGTTTGCGTACACACACACACACACACACACACACACACACACACGCACACACTGTTTTCGAAACCGCATACTATAGTACCGTAGTATATACTGATTTGGTCCAAAAAGTAGTATGTATTACACAGTATGCAAAAGGTATGAACTAAAGTTGAGCTAAATGTCACTGTGATTTTGATTAATCTATCTAGATCAGATTATGACTTAATGTATAGCCTACTTCTGGTTTGCTATTTATTTACTAAAATATGAAATTCTTTTACAGTAAGTGTATGCATACATAATTGTTTGCCCTGATTGCTTTGTACTTTTATTCACTCATGTAAATGACTACAGATTTCAGTACCTGACCTTTCAATACACATGGGGCTTAATAGATGTGACGCTTTCGGTCAGCTAACTGTTTGGTATAATTGTTTTATTTGAAGTAAGCTTTTTTTGTAGAATGCAGTCATTTTTCATCACATACCTGATGAGTTATTGTAGCCCACCGGTTAAAAAAAGCCCTGTTTTAAACGCTGCCTTGTCCATGGGGAATGGTTACCATGGATTTACAGTAAAAGGCTTCCCGGGCAGGTCATGTAAAAACACAGCCATAGACACACACAGAAACATACAGATCATAGTTTGTTTATCCATCCTTCCAACTATCCATCCATCCATCCATCCTTCCATCCATCCTTCCATCCATCCATCATCCATCCATCCATCCATCCAACATCCATCCATCCATCCATCCATCCATCCATCCTTTCATCCTTCCATCCATCCATCCATCCATCCATACATTTTTCCATTCATCCATCCATCCATCCATCCATCCATCCATCCATCCATCCTTCAGCCATCCATCCATACATACATAAATCCATACTTACTTACTAGCATATCAGGGATTCATGTACAGTTTTCATAAATGGTTTTACTAAATTTGCTAGCTGCTTGCCTTCAGCTAGACCTTTGAGCCGAGTTGAGTTTGAGTAGCTTTGTGCCTCTGGGACCCCCCCACCCCCGCTCCCCCCATGACACCAGGCTATTGCTGTTGTCATCTTGAGTGACGTCAATGGCATTAAAGGGTTTGGATAGAGATGGACGTGGGGTGTTTGGGCTTCTCAGGCGTCCTGCTCTGATTCATCCCCTGCGTTGATGGAGCCCCCCCCCCCCCGCAGGACACTTCTTGCTGGGGTCCTTCCGCACCAGCTGTTACTTTCGCAAGTGCTCTTCATCAGCTCTTCCCATCCTCTCGGCTCCGCTGCCATCAAGCACCTCCCCCTGGAGACAGCAGAGAGGCTCACACCCCCACTGCCTACCTTGCCCCAAAGAGCTCCTCAGTCTGTGGTTTATGGATGTGCCTACAAAGCCAAAAGAAGGTAAACCTCAAAAATAAACACCAAAGGCAAATATGCTCTGTTTTACCTTAAAAGACAATTTTAAGCCACTACATCAGAACTTCTGCAAAAAGTAGTGGATTCTAGAAACAGACCTGCAGAGAGCTCACAGCTTGCGGTACTGTCCAAATCCAGTCATTTTTTTTAACCACATATCCAGTACTGGGTCACTGAGATTCTGGAACCAATCCCAGCAACACAATTTTTGAAGATGGCGCCAGCAGGGTTGGCTTGGATGACCTCGTGCTGCTTTTTCTGACTCTGGAGCCTGAGGAGCTACCCTGTGACTTGCAGGCTCAGGGCAGATAGTCTGGTCAGGCCTCTGGACCAGGCGTGTGCTCATGCCTAGCCAGCCTGACAGCACCTCGTACCGCCACTGTCAGCCCACAGACCTGAACCAGAGGCTGGCCATAACAATATAGGGGCCATTTGCGCAAGCTGGTTGCGGGTTTGGTTCTTCTTGGCCCGCTTTGACTTATTTGTGGTGTCCTCCAGACAGGATATCCTGCTCATTAGGAGCAGCTGATTACTGCACCCCATTCTCCATCAGGTTAGGCTCCCATGCTGAAGATCCAGAACCTTCTCCCCGCACGCCACGCAGCACGTGTTGGGTTTCTCTGAACGGTTTCATTTCCCTTCATTGCTGAAAACCATGCTCTCCCCAGAGTTCTTAAATATCCTGATGATTTCTAATGCTGTAAAGAATAAGCAGGGCAGTCATGCTACACGCAGCTCCGACTCTGGCTCTGCACATTCGGACATAATGGTCCGGTCACTCTGTGCCTCTCGCTTGTTTATTTAACTCGACTCTGTGATAATGAGCCCCAACAGCTTGTGGCTTAAACAGCAGGTGGAGAATTTGAAGCCCAGGTCAAAATGGACAATTCACAGGTCCGTATTGACTTAGATGTCACATTCTACAGCACTCACTCCGCTTGATTATTACATTACTTGCAGAATTGAAAACCTCGTGTCCAGTAGACACGAGCCTGGGAAGAACCTTCACTGAGGCTTATGTAAGCAGTCTGGCCTTAGTGAGAATTATTCCAGGTTACTGGAACTGTAATAAGGCAGAACTAAGCTTAGCCAGAGCCTCCTCTCTGACTCCTTCACGTGAATATTATGTAACGTTATATAATGTTTGAAGGAGGGAGTCTCAGCTGTCTGTAGATACATCTTCTGTGGTCCCCCATCACTGTGAAATATGATGCTTGTTTATATCAGGATTAATGGTCACATGGGAACCTTCATAAACTGTGGAGGGGAGCCGCAGTTAATCTTCATAATCAGCCCCTGCTGGTGTATTCTGGCAGGTATTAGTGGGGATGGTCTTCATGTTATGGTCTAGTGGTGGAAATCTGCTGCTGGTATGGTCTCCAAACCCTGAGAAAAGTGGAATTCAGAATAAGATCTCTTCTTTGTCCAGCCTATTTCTCCTAGATGTAACTAAGCCCAGTCTAACATCAATATGAGACTTTGATCATTTCCTCATTCTTCTTGATTTCAGCCCCTGAGACATAGACTCAAGTCGATCCCAATTTAAGATCTGAAAAGGCTGTTTTTCTCTCTCTACACTGATATTTATATGCCTGAAATAATCAGCTCTTGAAGTAACAGTAAGCTCCAAAAGATTGTCATATGAATGAGCCTGTGCAGTATCACAAATTTGTCTCAGTGGTCAAATCAAGGTCCTTGAGAAGCCTTCGAGCACAGGAATGCTGATTCTGTTCTTGTTATTCTCAGACTGGACTGGATCATTTGTCTTAGATTGATTTATTCTTCCGCTCTTTCTTTCTCTTCAGAGAAAAAGGTCAGAATTCAATAATCTGTGATTTATTTCTGATGAGACAAAGAAAACATTTCTTTCGGAAGTCCAAGAAAAGGTGGGGTGTTATCAGTAGGCGCACTTGACCTGTAAAAATCAGTAAAATCCCAGGATGTCGTTCCTGCCCCACCCCAAGTATAAAGGACGCATCGGTTGTATCCTCGCCAAACAAGAACGATCCCGTGATTCACTGCATCCTAAGTTTGTTCTTGCGAGGCAAGTCAGCAAGACCACTCTTGCCATGAACACAAGTATGACCTTTGCGTGCATAGTATTGAAAAACACTCACCATGCAAAGTGTGGGAGATATTTGTTGTATTGACAGCCATGGCCTCCGGCTGCGTTCAAAAGAATAAAAATGACAGTTGGAGACTGTGCATCAGGGACAGCAGTAAGCATTTTATAACCCAGTATATGCTGAGTACTGCAATCCGGAGAGCTCTACGCCGATTTCGGCCATCCTGGGGAATTTTCCGGAAGCGCTGCGGCGCTTGGTTCGGAAGGCACTGTGCACACAGTATCACTTTGTGGGTGTGAGAATCCGACGGCGTCTGTGCTCTGTATTCCCGCATGAGCTGGTGCGTGGGGGTGCTGGGGTACGAGCGAGTCTGGCTGCCAGACCCCAAGCCCCCAGACGAATTGCAGCCTTCACAAGAGCCAATTAGCAGTCTGTCAGCAGCACATTCTGCGCTCATGCGTGGCGGACTCATTTGTGGTTCGTCTGACGGCGGTCGATACGTTCTTTTCCCCTGAATGAACAGGCAGATGTAGAAGGGTGGCCGTCTCTGGACGTCACTCGAGGAACCCAGCACCTTCTGAAAAGAGGGGATCCTCCAATAGCATCTCACACGTTAGGTTTGGTAGCTTGTAGACAGCATCACATTGCATCAAGCTACTGTCTGAAATCATGTCTTGTTATAAAGTCAGGTATCATTTTGCCACATTGCAGGACACATCCAGCAATTTTGGTTTTCAGAACATGTGGAACCAGATGGAGGTCAACGGGAACTAGACATGCCAAAGAGTACGGCCCAGTGGTGGAAACCTTACAAGCGTGATGGTTGTTTGTTGGCAGGGGAAACAGAGCGAATTTGAAGGTGGCATATGCGAGTGCAAATCTGCATAACTAGCAGTGAGTCTCCAAGACCCTTGTGAGGGTCACCTGAGCTCACAAGCTTGGTCTGACGCAAAGCAGCTCTTTCTGAAGGTGCGGATGTAAACCAGGACCAACAATTAGAGGTTATGCTTGTGCATCTAGCCTTTAACTTTTTCTTTATAAGATTTTATTAGGCCAATCTATAAATGACTTTGCAAGGCAAACCAACTGAATATCAAACTGTAATATTAATTATTTAGTCATAAGTTACTTTTATCTGACATTATGCTCTGACAGAGGGAGGGGCCCAGCGCTTTATAGGGGCACCTGAACATGAGAAATTATAATTTCAACACTTGGGGAATATTAAAACTCCTCTGTTTTTTTTTTTTTTTTTTTTGGGTGGGGGGCACACCCTTCCCCACAGGCAGCTCAAGATGTTGGGGGCCCAGAATTTCTAACTATGCTGAGCATTTCTTAATAGAATAACCCCTCACATGCTATTAAACACAAATAAATTCATTTCAGATTGTGGAACAGCAAATTTCTATTATGTGATACATGTAGGTCTTGCTGTGTTGGTTACAATCAAAGTGTGACATCCGACCCAGAATCCAGTTTGGTGCTTACCTACCGTCCACTTCCCCATGACTCCACCCACCGCCCTGTGGGTCCACCTGCCAATGGCCCCACCCACCTGCCAATGGCCCCACCCACCTGCCAATGGCCCCACCCACCTGCCAGTGACCTGCATGTGGGATCAGCCATACAGTAGCTACCATCGGCGCATTTAGGCTCGTCCTGAGCGGAGGCTCCTTCTTCGGCCTTGTGATTTGCTTCTTTCTACTTGCCAGTCTGTTCTCTTAGTCTGGCTTGGTGGGTTTTTGAATCTGTTTCTAATAGCTTCATTCTGAGATTTAATTTAGTTCTTTGATTTGTATTTGTTGTTGGTTTAGACTTTTTGTTCATTCTCTGGGCTCTGGTTCAGTTCTGGGTCCCGTTAAGCACCTCGCAGCCTGCAGCCCAGGTCCAAGTCCGGAGAGGCTCTCTGCCAAAGAGCACAGGACTGAAGGCATTGCGGGGGTGTACTTCAGCGTGAGCTATTTCGCCTGATACTGTATTGTACTCAGCACCCTCTTAATAAACCCCCACTTTCTTTATCTCTCGCTGCTCTGACACGAGCTAAAAGAGTTTGAAGCTAATTAATGTCCAGTGTATCATCCTAGGAACAAGATGTCTTCCTCTGTCCCACTGCAGACCAGCCTTGTAGAAAACCTTTTGGGGCTCCAGGTTGATACAGCTGAAATGCTGATAAATGAGACCTGTGCTGGATGCCGGGATCGCATGCAGCCTTTGGGAGAGATGGATGGTCTGCATAAGTGATGTGACTGGGGGCCTCGACTGTAGGACCGCATTCATAAATACTGCACTATTCACGGGGGAAGGGCTGGTCTCGTTTATGTGAGTTATGTGCACGTTTCTCCTCGTTTGCAGACATATTCATCTAGATTACCGAAGTCCAACTTGAAGAATGCAGCTACATGTCATGGTGAGATTGGTAACAGAGAGGGTTGAAATGGCATCACCGCGTCAACTTCACTTGGTTCTGCTAAGGTTGCACCTCTGTGTTGGGTTACACGAAGATCACAACAGCAGTGTCCACAGTGATCCCCAAACATGCAGATGTGCTCTGGGTCGTGCTGTCTCTCTCACGGGTCACAGGGCAGGATTGGCAGCATCGTGCAGTCAGCTCTGCGCAGTAGGAGTACAGCTCGGTTATGAAGGTGCCGGGGTTCCCTACAAGCCTTTTAGCGTTCAGCACTGGTATTCAGGGCCTCTGAGCACTGCAGTGCCTGAAGCTCTCCAGTTGTGGTCAGGCTGTGAAGTGCTGGGCTGCTTTGGGAATAGCTACGCCATAGTTGCTGTCATAAACACTTACAGAGAAGCTGGTCCTGCCAGGGCTGCCAGTGGAGGGATCGAATTAGAGGTAAAATGTGACACAAGCTGGTAGGTCTGCACTCGTTTATAATCGATGTAATGTCTATAGCCATCTCCAGGGGGCACCATACTCGAAATGACAGGCGCAGCCAGTGGGAAGGTTCACAAAGAGAATTATTGACACGGTGCAGTACTTCTGCAGCACAAACCCTCTGACTGAGAGAAACCACAAAAGATCCGTTTCATTGGCTGAATCGCCAAGCTGGACTGCTTTATTTTGACCTGCATTAACCAGCTAACCAGATGCTGACGTTAAAATACATTCTAACTTTTCCAAAGAAGCAGGTGATCACAGTTGATGCTGTGAAGCCATTGGACTCTAGAGCAGTGGAGATGTGTTCTTTGGAGTGATGAATCATGCTCCTCTGTCTGGAAATCCGATGGATGAGACTGGGTTTGGCGGCTGCCAGTAGAACGGTACTTTCCTGACTTGATTGTGTAAAGTTTTATGGAGGGGGGGATTTTGGTGTGGGGTTGTTTTTCAGAGGTCGGGCTTGGCCCATTAGGTCCAGTGATAGGAATTCTTAATGCTGCAGCATTTGAAGCCATTTTGGACAATTTAATGCTCCCAACTTTGTGCAGGCAGTTTGGGGATGGACCCTTCCTTTTCCAACATAACTGTGCACCAGTACACAAAGCAAGATCCATAAGGACATGGATGAGTGAGTCTGGTGTGGAGGAACTTGACTGGCCTGCACAGAGCCCTGACGGTGCATGCACACAGCGATGATATTCAACTAGACCGGCACACTGTCAATTTGACGATCCAAAAAGTCCACTAGACCGAAAATCTGCTGCACGGGTACAGCGCACGCGGATAATCCTGACGACGATATTTACGTCACTGGCACTGTGCGTGTAATGACATGCGGACAGTAAAGTATGATACTGGACTCGGAGCACAAGCACTGAGTCACATTAAGGACAGCGGGTCGACAGCTTCCCAGGGATAAATACTTGAATTGCATTCTAGTGCATAAAGCCCTCATTATATCCAAAAATGCCCATTTTCTAACAAAGTGTAACACAGACTTGCAGTCATATGGTCAGATGAGTCATCCTCCTCAACAAGCGGACGAGTGAACATGCGGTGACTGCCAAAAGTAACCTATGGGCTGAATTGTTAAGCTCCCACGGTGTAGGGATCTGGCAGCTCTGCAGTGGTGCAGGGTGCAATTTCCTGGCATGAATGAGTCCCATTCAGCCCATTAAGAGGCGAAGTTTATGCTAATACTTCTAAACCATTTGGGCAGCATGTTCATTCCACGGTGAAGCATGTCTATACTGGCTTATACTGGTAAGGGTGGAATGTTCCAGGATGACAGTACTGCCTTATCTAGGGCGTATGGGATCATGGAATTTGTTGACGAGCATGAAGATGATGTTAAACATACTCTATCATCCAGGCGCCAGGCATTGGTGCTAAATCCCACCTAGTAGAGCTCCAGACATGGGCCAATCACACCAGATTTGAGAAGCACACTGATTCTGGTAGTCACTTTATTTTGGTACAGTAGGTACCTACATCCGATTACGTTTGAGCATCATGCTGAAAAGTACAGGGTTTATCTCTCTGGTCCTAGGATGCTCAAGAAAAGAGAGTTTTATTTTTCTAGGCAGGATGGGCTGACCTGCAGGAACAAACAGTTTCATTCTGTGCTGGAAGTTGCTAAGAGCACGGCTGCAGGAGAGGAAACAGAAGGTGACACACGTGGCTCCTGGGGGATTTCATTAAGAATGAATCCATTTTTCTACTCGTTGCATCTCAGCAAATCACAGACTCGCGAGAGGAAGCTCTTAACTGTCCTTCTGGCAGATGTCTCTGCATAACGATTTGTTTGCCAAGCAGAAACTTCTGAACCATCTTCCATGGCCCATGCAGGGTTTGCTTCTGAAGCCAGTGTATCTGAGATTCAGTGTCTGTCAGATACTAGTGTACTTCCATTGTTTTTCATTTGTTGAATTCCACTCCCTCCAAGTCAAATATTACATTAACATTTTTATGGAATGAAATTTTTGGGTTTTCATAAAGAAATTGCCCAGCACTGCATAGTGGCATGGGACACGCTAGACGGAATAGTTCTGCTTCGGACCTGTCCGCAAGACCCAGACGACTCAGCTGAAGCCGGCCAAAGTGTTTCTCTGACTCACCTTTGCACCGCGCTGCTGCATCACGCCTGCACGGATGTCACTAATGGACCTGCCCCCCTTCATAGTTTATGACAGCGCTTCTGTGTTACCAGGGTGATAAAAAGGTTCCCCCAGAAGTCATTGTGGTGCAGCTGAGCAACCCACTGTAACAGCTATGTGTCTGGTCTCAAGAGAAACATGGTTTAACTGCAGCACAGTCAAATAAGAACTGATACAGTATCTTCAATGTCAGCCCTGGCTGTATGAAAGGAAGAGCAGTTTATAGCGTTATTATTTTACAGGTTATAATTCTTAGTAATTTGATGATTCCTTCTTGCAGCTAAACAGGACAGCAGACTGGTGTGTGTGATGATGATCCTGTGTGCCTTCGAATAAGAGCCAGTTCTGTACCGCAAAACATGATGTCCTCCGCCCTCAGGGAAGCTGCTGTCGCCTCTGCTAATTGGAAATAATCGTGCCGTTTTAAGTTCGGCAGATGTAGCTAAGTGCGTGACCTGTGTCTTTGTCTCTGGTTCACAGCACCGTAAGCCACGTAGATCACAGATTCAGGCTAGCCATTCCAGGAAAATCCAGATTGCCGCCATCGACAGAAGGTTCAGAGCTCATTCTGCATGACCGTCCCAAGCCGTCAACCTATACGGCGGAATTGATTCTAATTGCTCCTCGAGGGCT
>JAODKE010000037.1:4695877-4717463 GCA_026779605.1 Mormyrus hasselquistii
ACCTGGCTGGTTTTTGGTTATTGCCAGTGTCTCCTGCTTCACCTTGATCTTCTGTACTGCTGTCTTAGAAACTTTGAGCCTGGAAGCAGCCTGCATTGCAGTGTAGCCTTCTGCCAGCAGAACCAGGACTAAACCCGGATCTAAAACTGCGAATTTTATAATAATACAGCGGTCTCTTTATTTTTTCCAGAGCTGTACATCTCTAAAAGGCAAGGGATGGCAAGACACACCTGTGGCACTCTGCCCATGTTTGTCGACACTGTGACGCAGACACTCACACTTAGTGGCCTAAAATGGGTGCTTCCCCGACACTTTGAAGCGCAGCCCTGTTTTTCGCAGAAGAGCACAGTACAGAAATGGAGGTGTGATATTGTTTCTCCAAGTGGTTTTATGTAACAACAGTCGTGTTGACAAACTGCTTTGCATGGGCTTCGTTTCTTGTTTTTGTTTCAAAAATAGAATCCATAGTTTAGATATTTAGGACTTTGTTAGACTTCACTACAGTAGCTTTGCGGCAAACTGGTACTTCCATTCTGTGTCTTGAAAATGGGGAGAGCCTATTCAGTCTCTGTTGGCCTCTTTTATGGTTTTGGTTCACTTCTGCATGACCGTAGCATAGATGAGCTCTGGCACCTTCCGTCTATTTACACACAAAACAAGTCTTGCTAGATTCATAATGGTAACAGCACAGGGGAAAACCTGAAATTAACAGGATGTGGTATATCTACCAGTTTTCTTTCCAGAATAAATACTGTATGTAAAATATGTATGTACCTCTGACATGATCCTCACACACATTACAGTGGGGCTCCCCCCCACTGACACGCTCCTCACGCACATTACAGTGGGGCACTCCAGCTGTCCCGGACCAGAGACACTGTCGTGAGGTCCAGTAATGAGACCACAGATGCAGTGCTGTGTGTCTGGAAGTGTGTGTGTGGCGGTGTGTGTGGTGGTATGTGTGCAGTGTGCGTGGTGGTGTGTGTGCAGTGTGTGTGCGGCAATGTGTGTGGCGATGTGTGTGCAGTGGAGTTTGTGGCGGTGTGTGTGTGGTGTGTGTGGAGTAGTGTGTGTGCGGTGAGTGCAGTGTGTGTGTGCAGTGTTTGTGCAGCAATATGTGTGTGGCGGCGTGTGTGCAGTGATGTTTGTGGCGGTGTGTGCATGGTGTGTGTGCAGTACTGTGTGTGCGGTGTGTGCGCAGTGTGTGTGTGGCAATTTGTGGTTGCAGTGTGTGTGCGGCAATGTGTGTGCAGTGGTGTGTGTGGCGGTGTATGTGCAGTGGTGTGTGTGGCGGTGTATGTGCAGTGGTGTGTGTGGCTGTGTGTGTGCGGCAATGTGTGTGTGGCAGTGTGTGTGCGGCAATGTGTGTGTGGCGGTGTGTGTGCAGTGGTGTGTGTGGCGGTGTGTATGCAGTGGTGTGTGCGGCAATGTGTGTATGGCAGTGTATGTGCAGTGGTGCGTGTGTGGCAATGTGTGTGTGGCGGTGTGTGTGCAGTGGTGCGTGTGCGACAATGTGTGTGTGGCGGTGTGTGTGCGGTGGGGTCTCTCGCTGTGGAAATCCTTCCTGCATAAGCTGCACTTCCTTCTCAGCCTGGCTGTAATGTCACCTTCCCTTGGGGGTCCTTTAACGCGGTGCTTCTGCAGTGATGGGAGCACATACCTTTAACAGTAAGCTGACTACGTACAGCCAGAACCAGCCTTGGATGGAACTGAGGGCAAACAAACAAACAAATAATAGCGAATGTATGTAAACGGGAAGTTAGGGGATTTAAGTACAAAGTGTCTATTAGCAGAGCAGTCACTGCTGGTGAGGGACGCGGCTGTGGGACGGAACCTGGCCCTGTGTCTGCTGGCATCATTCTGAGATCTGAATGGTTCCTGAAGTGCATCAGGTCGGTTAGCTTCCTCTTCACCATCCTGCTCAGGCCATATTAAACCTTATAAGTCTGGTGCTTCTTTCAAGAAAACAGAAAGCGAGGTAATGAACCCCTTCTTTCTTCAGTCCAGGCGCTCGTCGGACTCGGCGCCGTCGTCTCGTTAACTGGGCTCCACTTGTCGCCATGACAACCGTCCCTCAGGCTCAAGGGAGTCCAGAAAATGGCAGAGGGAACCACGGCCGCTATGTGTATATGACCCCGAGGCTAATGGTCACGGTCACAGTCATGCAAGGCTGGGGGGGAGGGGGGGAATGATGTTAGAGCCCGATTAGATCCTGGGCCCGATGTCTGGAGCGCTGGCATGAGTCGGCGTGTTCCTGCCCGCTGCTGTGTCTGAACATGGTGCCACGGTGTAGAAATACAGATGCTGGTGTAGCGTGAGATATTTATCCTGCCATGTGGCCATCAGCGTCTGCGTGTCAGGTGGGGTCAGCTCCCTCCCCCGTGACTCTGAAAGTCGTTCTCCGATCACCTACAGGATAATCAGTGAGGGACGCTCATTCTGCTGCCGTCACGTGCCACTCAGGCGTGTTAGTTTGAGTGCGATGCGCTGTGCCTCTGCTCGGGGGGGCGCCTCTGCTCGGGGGGCGTGAAACGCCCGTCATCTGTTTGCCCTCACCGAGTGATGCTCTCTTTCCTTTCCAGCTGTTTCCATCATGAGACACAGCGCCTCTGCCTTTGGATTTGCCGTAAGTTCCTCAGCTGCTTGTTAATTAATTAACCGGTAACAGGATCTGGCCCGGCTTGCCGTCAGAAGTCGGTTATGGGGTTTCCATGGTAATGGACAATGAGTGTGAACACAGGCAGGCTGATATGTGGTTGAAATGTAGCATGAAAATTCAGAGGCAGTGTTTTTATCTGGGGTCGTGAGCGGAGAGCGGCCCAGCGCCGAGGTTCACTGACAAACTGCTCTCTGACTTCCAGTTCGACGCCACGCTGGACGTCCTGTCCTCCATCATCGTGCTGTGGCGCTACAGCAACGCGGCCGCCGTGCACTCGGCTCACAGAGAGTACATGTGAGTACGGAGCCCCCCCAATCCCTCTAATGTGGTCACAAGGGTTCGGAGCATCTCTCAGTGCTGACACATAGGGGGGTCGTGCGAGGTAAGACCCAGTCTATCGCCTCACTTGCAAGGGTCATGTGACTACGCCCTCTGCCTAGATTCCGATATGGGTCATATGACCATCTGGATCCCTCTTGCAGGTTCCTGTGAGTTACTTCACCTTTTAAATACTGCCAGAAGGGCAATATTTACTATCTCTCCTGCACTGTGCAGACATAAGTGAGTGTTGCTAATGGCAACCTGAGGCTAGGGCTACAGATGCCATCATGTCACATGTGCCGCGTACACAAGCTTCCAGCATGCCCCATGCCCTCCCAGTGTGCCCCTGCCTTCCCAGCATGCCCCATGCCCTCCCAGTATGTCCTCTGAATGCTCCTTGCAGTGACAGGTGTGCTCTGGATAGACCTGTGTTCATTAGCTTTAACATTACAGCGAATTGTGGCTTAATCCAGAAATAGATCACCAGCCCAAGGGATGGATGCAAGGTCAGCATGTACAATATATAGTCAGCCTCAGCACCTGGGCATCAGGTAGGCTGGGCACCGTGGCAATGAAGAACCAGCCTCAAGCCTCCACCGTAGTGCCGAGCGGTAATACCGGTTCATGCCAAAAATAGTTTTTATTATTGTTATGATAGGAATTTTTCTTACACTGCAATACCGGTTTAAACACAATGTTGAGTTGAAAATAATGAGACACTGGGGTTGTCAAAAATCGTCTCTCAGATACTAATAGAAAAATTATATCTGATATCTCATTTTCACCATTATTGATACCAACAGTGTGGTTTTCACCTCATTCGCACACTTCACACAGCACCACTACAGTGTAGGTGCTCCACACACACACACACACACACGCACACACACACACACACACACACACACACACACATACACACACTGCCACACACACACACACACATGCATACACACACACACATACACACACACACACACACATGCATACACACACACACACACATACACACACACACACACACACACACACTCGCCTCCTCTCACACCGAGTTGGCCGGTCATGACATATGCTGCAGTTGAAGACACTTCGCAACCTGCTTTAGTAAAAAAAAAAAGACGTGCAGTTTGGAAGTATTTTGCAGACGAGCTTGGAAAGACTAAGGATGTCGATAAGCCTCTAAGCAAACAAAGTTGTGACGACAAAGTCAAGTAGCACATCAAACTAGGCGAAGCATCTTAAAGACCGACATACCGGCCTTTATGCGTTATTAAACACTTATCAAAAATGTTAACTTGGCCGGCGCACACCATAACATTAGCTGTTTATCTATAAGCAGTTAGCCGACAAACACGTTAGCCGTATGTTATCATTAAGGTAGCGGATAGGCGCAATGGCTAATAATAAAATAATATAGTTAATGTGGGAACAATGTAAAACCATAAAACAAAAATGTGTCCTGTAAAATGTGTCAAACGGACAGTCATAGTTTAAAAAAAATACCACTGTATACAGTGAAACCGATATAACTTTGAAAAATACCATGATATAAATCTTTGGTCAACGAGTCAGTTTGGTGAGGGCTGGCAATGATCCCAAATCCATGCGGGGAAATTTTGGGGCCCCTGACAGAACGTTACTTTGAGCCCCCAAGTAGAGTTCCCAGTAATCTGATGCATTGATGGGCCCCTTTAGTGCCGGGCCCCTGAATCCTCCGGGGTTTCCCTGCCCCTGCGATGGCCCTGGCGATACAGTGCAGCTTAAGCGGCCTCCCGCCTCCTGTAATCAGCTCCTCAGTCTGCTGCATGGGCTCTGAGCTTGCTGAGCCTGACCTACTCAGGCCTCTTGGGGGCGCTTCTGCTACTTCAGCAACACTTATCAGGCAATTCAGAAGGAATGGAGCCTTAAAGAATGTGGCTGTAATGGTGTTTATATACACCATTCAGTGAAAATGACAGCCTTTGTGATATAAGCAGCGGTGAGGTTAAATGAGCTTTTACAAGGGCAGCTTGCATGAATCTCCAGTCTTTTAGATTGTGTAATAATATCCTTTACACTCAGGAAAACACTAATACTTGTGACTATGGCAACCAGGGCTGCATGTCAGGGGCTGTAAGCTGTTCTTTGAATGTCCCTTAGTGTAGGTTTTTGCCCTGTGATGGACTGGCGTCCCGTCCAGGGTGTCCCCCGCCCCGTGCCCTGTGATGGACTGGCGTCTTGTCCAGGGCGTCCCCCGCCCCGTGCCCTGTGATGGACTGGCGTCTTGTCCAGGGTGTCCCCCGCCCCGAACCCTGTGATGGACTGGCATCCCGTCCAGGGTGTCCCCGGCCTCGTGCCCTGTGATGGACTGGCATCCCGTCCAGGGTGTCCCCCGCCTCGTGCCCTGTGATGGACTGGCATCCCGTCCAGGGTGTCCCCCGCCTCGTGCCCTGTGATATACTGGCATCCCGTCCAGGGTGTCCCCCGCCCCGTGCCCTGTGATGGACTGGCGTCTTGTCCAGGGCGTCCCCCGCCCCATGCCCTGTGATGGACTGGCATCCCGTCCAGGATGTCTCCTATCCTGTACCTGCTTTCTTGGTGTTGGCCTTTCAAGAGGAGCTGCATATTTTGCTCTTTGCAGAATCCTAACCCCTGAATAAAGGTCAAAGGTGACCTAATGTGACAGTGACCAGAGCCCCAGACATAGATGTTGTATATGTACCTGTAGTACTATTTTCAGTCCCTGCAACAGCTTCATTGTAAACAGTCTTGTAGAGAATCACGCCCAGTGTTTTTCAAATATCAGCAGAGAGAATATGTGTGGATACTGTGACCCCCCCCTGCTTTTGCACACAGAGCCTGCGTTGTCCTGGGAGTGGTATTCATCCTGTCCTCCATGTGCATTTTGGGAAAAGCCATCCATGACCTGGCCACCAAGCTACTTCCTGAAGTGGTAAGATCATGATCGTCAGATGTCGAGGCCACCTTGTGGTGACACGGGGACAGTGCGGTCTTCAGCCGTTGTTATTAATGCACGATTATTTCAGTAGAGATTGTTCAATTTACTGACTTATATTATCTGTTTATTTAAATATTTAAGTGGCATCGAGTGCTGGAGTGCTGGAGTGCTGGTGCTCCTATGCTGGTGCTTGTATCTTCTGCGCAGTGATATGATCAGTGCGTGGAGTTCGGTAGAAGAAAATAGTTCCTGACTACAAAGTCTGTGAAGTCCGTGAATTATCATGAGTAACTGGGTAATGATTTCTGGTAAGAGACGTTGCTGTTGAACTTTTCTAATGTGTTTTTTTGGCACTTTTATCACCCCAAAAATAATACCATTCAGTCCCATCATATTTGGGAGAAGCCATTTCTACGCCAGTATCGCCAGAATTAGGCGACTCCCAGCAAAACGACCTATACAGTATGGATACGTAGCATAAGTCCCTCTCAAACATCTTTTTCCAGTTTTGGGGTGAACTGCCCCTTAAATATTAAGAACCCGCAGCTTAAGATTTATGAATGAGTTTACCTTTTTGTATTTGGGGAAAATTCAATGACTCTTTGGACAAAAGGGGCCAAACAGGAAGCAGGAATATTTATTTAGCTGGTCTGGTTTGAAAACCCATGTAGACGCTGAGCAAATGATTGAAAACTGAGTCTGCCTCCATCCACTGCAGATTATTTGGAAGAGGCTCCATCCACGACTTCCATGAGTAGAGGAATGGGAGAGCTTGAGGCTGGCACTACCAGTGCGGCGTAGGGCCCTAACCCTGCCGTGGCTCCCACATCAGAACGTTTGCCAGCCGCTATTCTGCTGGGGCTTGGCTGTGCTCATTACGGGAGGCCGTAAGCTTCTATTTACAGAAGCGAACTGAGAAACGCCTCTACAGGCGCGTGGATTTCAGTCACGGGCTTCTCAGAAGCGACATGGGCGTCACGCAGGCAAAGCAACACCCCAGCCCCCCCCACCCCTGCTTACATGATTAGGTGAGAGCAAGTCTCAGTGGGGCTGGATTCACAGGCTCCCAGAATAGCGCCAGCACGCCGCTTACTGACGAAATGCGCCGTATGTCTGTGTGGTCGAGTTCATATCCAGTAGTACCAGTAGTAATGTTGCTAAACATCTGTTGAACGGACCGTGTAAAAAGATATTCCAGTGTCATGTGCCAGTGTTCAGGTAAAACATAGCACTGTGACTAATTGTTTGTAGACTGATATCCTAAATTGGAAAGAAGAAGGCCGTGTAACCAAAATAACTTTGGCAAATACCCAATACTGTAAAATGGTATAAAACCACAAACTATGTATTTTTCGCTGTTATTAATCAGACAAAAACAGCACCAGTTAGCAACTTCTTTGTCGACTTTTGAAGAATTTGACTTTTAATGGCACAAGTAAGATTCCAAACATGTAATTACTGTGTGATTGTTATTCAGATCACATGAACTGTTTTAAAATGCAGCTGACAGAAAGCTTCTCTACTTGGGTCACCAAAGGTGTATCACCACTCCAGGAGTCCACCACAAAACCTCTTTAGCTCGTTATAACTAACAGCTTTTAAGGTAAAAATACAGCCAGTTAGACTCCAGCTCTGGCCTGAGTATCTAATGGACCAGGCAGCCTTCAGTAAAGTTTGTCCTGCATTAAAGTTCCCTGCTTTTGTGGACGACCGTGAGGCTTTGTGTAGGAGCTTCCTGACCGTCCAGCGAGGCTGCATGCAGGCATCATCTAAAACCAGCCGATGCTGTGTGCACGGATGTTACTAAAAAAAAATCATTCAAATATCAAAGAATTAAGCAAAGTTACAACTAATTAGTAGGCTTTAGGAAAGAGAGCTGAATGACCTGTGGTAGCAGCTTCTGATGTAAATAAAGAACATTAATTCAGTGGGTATAATATCAACTTAACAGAACAGCCAGACTCTGCTGTGATGAACAAGATATAATGGCAGTGTGCAGAATCAAGGCACGGGTGGCAGCCTTACATGTGCAGAAAGTACCATGTCCTGAAGCATGTTTTCCTAAGCTAATCCCATCCGGTTTACCCACTGGGTGCTAAATCAACAAAGAAGAAACTTTCTGCATGTGGTGAAAGTCTTACAGGCGTGTGATGTTTGCTTTATTTTGCTTGCTACCAAAGGTACTTGAATTAGTTATTGTTACCTGGAGTATTTGGTGACCACTTGTCCCAATTTGACTGGGACAGTCCCAGTTTTAGGCTGCGTGTCCCGAACTCCCAATAAAAAACTGAAATGCAACAATATGTCCTGGTTTTAACACGGAGCCCATCTAAAACATTTGTTTTCTTATGGGAGTAAAGAAAGTACATCCCAGGTGCACTAATATAACTGATTGAAACTAAAGTCTTACTTATATGTACAGTAGTTGTAAATAACCCACCCTAGGCATCGTAGCATCAGGTCTACAGGATGACAGCACCAATTTCATTTACCTCCGTTAAGTTTATTCGTATTTCACAAGGCTAAAAAAGTTACATGTAGTATAGAGACTAACCTTAGATGGGAGAATGCATAAAAAGTAACTTTGTAGTGACTGGACATATTTAAATTTATCTATGGGAGGTTTGGAGCTGTACTAATGTAAGCAGGACTCGATAAATGGAAACCTTGTTAGATATTTTTTTCCAGTTTCAATTGCACGATTCAATAATTGAGTGCATCACAGGGTGGAAAGACAATAAAGGCAGCGTCGAAAACTTGCCGGTGTAATTGCTGAGAAACAGACACACCAGTGCACAAGTGTAAATGCTTGCGACGGCGTCGGCCGTTACAGTATAAAAATATACATCAGCCTTTAGGATGCACGGCTGACTCTGTTAGGGGAAAGGACCACAGAAATCTGTAGCCGGAAGCTTATCTCTGATTGGATGGTTTGTGTCCAGCACCAGGTCCTGAGAAAGGTAGGTGTGGTAGCCTCGCCAGTGCCTGATTAAAAATGGGGAAACTGGAAAGTAACTTTTTTCTCTGCTGAGTCTCCAAGCAGCATCGTCTATTTGTGACAGAAGGTCTTACTCATTTTGGCTCAGTCAGAAACGTGAAAACATTGTCCCTTTCAACACATCATCAGTAAGAACAATCTCTCCGTATGTTCCTGGAATCCCAAATGCAAGTGCTACATTTCTGAAGACAAGACGGCATAAGGGCTCGATGAGTAAAAGAACAGAGCGGAGAAATACTTCCAAACACGAACGGAAATATGAGAAATTCGACACGTAACCGATGGCGGCGTGGCAGGCAGAGAGGGGCGAGCAAGATAAATACGGCAGATAGTGAATCGCACACAGCTGTAGCGACGTCCACGAAAGAAGACCCTCTGCCTTTGACACCAAGCCTGAATGTAGACCTGCACGGCTGGGCCCCGCACCGCGGTGCGTCGTCAGGAATGCTTTTTGAGCTCCTGTGAAATCAGACTCCTCCTGAGGCCTGGGCCTGAACAGTCTGATTGGGGGGGCAGGTGACGCGATGGCCTTCCGTGGCACCGGCAAGTTCAGGGTGGGAGCTGCATTGGTGATCTCCCAGAATGCTCTCTGCAGCAGAGGCAGGGGGTCCTGGCATAGCTCCGTAAGCTGGTCAGCGATTTAGCTGGATAAAAAGCGCACATAGGAATGCTAAACCATTTGGACTGGGGGTGTTCCAAGAGCCTGCAGCTACCTGGGACCCTTTCCTGTTCAGTTCCTTTGGCACGGACAGCGGAGTAGCACCTTGCGTGTCCGAAGCAGCTTCATTGCGGTGATTCTAATGAATTCCCCCAGAGCTTCCTGCAATATTTTACTGCGACGGTCACAAGTCCAGATTCTCGATAACTGCTCTGCAAGCCAGCTTAGTACTGACAGAACTAGAGGAAATGCAGTAGTATGTGAATGCAGAGGGATGCTGTATAAACACTTCCTCCATGACAGCGTAAAGTGATGGACTTAGTCCTTTCCCTTATTAATCTCATATACACTCCATTCTTCCAGTGTTTTGACAGACGGTGTCAAAACAATATCAGCAGCCAGGAGTGACAGCGCAGCGACGTTCAGGAGCATGTGAGGGACACAGTGGCATCGGTTGTCTGCGATGGCCGGCCTCCCATGCGCACGCCCCTTTAACAGGGCTTTGCCTTGCCTGTGTTTGGGCTTTGGGATATGAGAGTTTTTTATGTGTGCGGTGCACCCATTGGCCAACACCACCGCACACACTCTGCCGCCGAGCCAGTGAACGTATGAGCGAGTGGGGGTTTAGGTAAGCCTCCCTCGTCATTGGGTCCCACCTGACAGCTCCGCCCACTGACAGCCCCCAAAACAGCACCTATCCCACTCCATCCCCGCCGTCATACTGTCCCGGGACACTGTGAGCTCCTCTCTGATGTGATGAGGGATTCGGGTTCAGTGCAGGCAGATTCAGTCGTCAGCCTTGTCTGGGGGAGGAGTTCGCGGATTGGGGGTGGGCTTCCTTTGAGCCCCGTGGCCCATTAGCTCCTTGCCCTGAAACATTGGGGCAGAGAGATGTGCCCCTGGATTCTGACACTCCAGCCCCCCCCCCCCCTTGGAGATGTGACGGGATGTCACACTTCCATCCACCCATGCTGGGCGGGGTGGGCGCTCAAAGGGATCTGTGACCTGTGTTACGAAAGGGCTGCTTCGCTCACCTTGACATATATCACAGCTCTAATGAGGGATGTGTCCACAGCCGTGTCCATGGTAACCGCAGAGCCTGAAGGATAATGACGTCGTCCCTAACGATCCCCGCTCTCTCTGTCTGTCTCTCTCTCCCTCAGGATAACTTCCTGTTTGGCGTCTCGGTCGTCAGCGGCGTCACATGTGTAATCCTAGCCATCATCAAATTCATGCTGGGCAGGGTGCTGACCAGCCGGGCCCTCGTCACCGACGGTAGGTGACAGAACGTTTTGGCGGCGAGATGCCAGACAAACTTTTGACCTTCTGCTTCTGACCATAGCTGGTTTTTTGCGGCGGCAGCGTAACTGAGATCCTGAAGTTGCCCTTAACTCCCCATGTCCATTCCAAAAAGGAGGCGGGGCTTCAGGCCACTCAGGGTGCCCCCAGGTGGCGAAAACAGGGGGCTTTCATTAACTCACAGCACAGGTACTGAACTGACAGCGATGGGGTGGGGGGTCCGCCAGGCCTTTGCGAGGTGGGCAGGGGGAGCGAGGTTAAGGCAGCCAGCTGGGATTCACAGGCAGATCTTTAAATATATATAATCCTTTTTCACAAAGAAATGCAAGACTGAAGTACAGGTGCAACCTCAAAAATTCACTCATGACAAAAAAGTGTTTGGACAAGATGAGCATCTGGGAACGGTCTGGGAGGGTCAGGGTTCACTATGATTCTCCCATTTGGCCGATAAGTTCTTCACATCATATGGAAATTTCCAGGTGCTTGTCACTCCCCAATATTATTGTCCCAGGAAAGTTACAAAGCAGCTGGTTTGCTGGTATTGACCCATCCTGTTACCAGCACCCCCAGTAAGTCCCAGCAACGAAGCCTCCTTTGCACATCCGAATATTTTGTTCAGGAGAAAAGCAACATCTCAACCTATGGAGATGTGATGTTTCTCCAGTTTGTAGAGTGAAGCGTGTCTGCTTGCCCTGCGCAAGGTTGCATTTTTGCATTTTTTGTGTTTCGGCCGCACTACAATGGCCGCTCTTGAAGATGCAAAAATGTCTCATCCCTATTGTATAATAATATCATGCAGCTCACATTTTATGTGAGAAAATATCGCTTAGCAACCAGTATCTTTTGCTCATGGTCTCAGCTCAACATGACATTTCACATGCAGTGAGATGAACACGTGGAAGTATAACATGACATGTTCTTACAGCGTGTTCGCCTCATGACACATGCCGATGATTTCCGAAGGTTCGCGGACATTTTGCTGAAGGACACCTGGGGGATTTTCACAGCAGCCTTCCCTGGCTAGCCAGCCTGCCCAGACGGCTGTAGCCAGCCTGCCCAGACGGCTGTAGACTCATGTTCTCCCCTGTCCTGCTCTGACTCTTCAGTTTGTGTCTGTGTGATTTTCCGCAGGTTTCAACTCCCTAGTCGGCGGTGTGATGGGATTCTCCATTCTCATTAGTGCCGAAGTTTATAAACACAGCGCCACCGTATGGTACCTGGATGGGATGACAGGTGTCCTCATCGGCCTTATCATTCTCGCCTATGGGGTGAAGTATGTATTTTCTTTACATCTCCGGCACACACAGAAAATTGAGCTATATGCGTATAGAATGACCTGCTTATTAGCCTCTTGTTGTGCGACGCAGGCCTTGGGTTTTATGCCAGGCTTGGACGCTTGTCCAAATGGTGCCCGCTATCAGTGAAATACAACTGCAGATAACAGATACCTGAGTTTCCCTTCTGTGCCATAGGCTGCTGGTCGACATGATCCCGCGGATGAGACAGACGAGAAACTACGAGCGTTTCGAGTAAGAGGTCTGCGGCTAGCGGGCCCCTAGGGGCAGCTGGGCCCGCGGTCCGTAAATCCCAGTGGGAAATCGGACAAAGACGTTACGCTGCCAGCAGTATCCTGGTTCAACTCCCGCCTTCTGTTGCTGCAGAGTCCTACTCATGTGTTTCTCTTTTTAATCTTTCAATTGCAAGAAGCTGGGATGCAGTTTCATGCCTCTGTCCCACGATGGGATGAAGAGGTGTTTTGATTCTGGGAGAGCAGCTGTGGCGCCCTCTAGTGGGGCATTCATGCATGTGCATGACAGCGGCCCCTTTCGGAAAGACCAGTGTGTCAAGATGAGCACAAAGGTCACTCAGAAGAAAACATAAAATCCCAAAATTAAGGAGCTGTCCTGATTTTATTCTTAAGTGGTTGTATAGGTTTAGTGTGATTTCCCTTCTTGCTGGTTTTGGGTTTGAGGCCAACAGGATATAAGCTGCTACAGGTAAAGAAGACAGGTCAAGACCAAGCCCAGATGCTAAAATGTCAGCCTGCATACTGACACATTTATCACATACAAGCTGTCACAGGACTCTGCAGATTCAACTGACAAATTATTTTTGGTAATTTTCAATACTATTTCTCTGGGGGGGTCATGGGGCTCGTGGTGAACATCACCGGGACGTTAAGGAAGCTGCCGTTCAGACACATTCCCCGGCTCAGAGAGAATTTGACTTACAGGAATCTCAATCTGAATTTCACAACATTTTCACCAACGGAGAGACCCAAGAATACCTGGCCAGGAGAGCGATCCTTTTCACACTTTTTTGTTTTAGATATTAATACCTTTTGTATATATGGTAACTCTGGTGTATACCATCTATGAAGAACGTTTATATAGTTATTTTGGTCGCGGCTGAACCTTGTTGAGTTCAACCGAGTGCCGTCATGCTGGCTCGATGTCGCAGTCCCTCGTAGGACGTGTCGTCCTGAGGGTCGGAGGCTGCAATCTACCAGCCGCTGTAATGTGCGCCACCTTGTGGCGGCTCCCTCACACGGCCGGTCATCCAGACGCACTTTCACATTCCCTCAGTCCATTATATGGCACACGATCAGGGGAGACTCAACAAGCACATGCAGATAGCCGACTGGCTGATGTCGGAGCACAGCCGGCCCTGTGTACAGCCGAGAGTCTGTTTTTCTGATGCTTTTGTGAAGATGATCCAGTGATATGAAATTGCTGTTTAATGGATTACTGCTGACTTGTGTACAGAAATGTTCTTTTTGGAAACAATTTTCCACAGAAATGTTTGTTTTAATTTAATTAGGTTTGGCTAATTTATTTTTTAATTTAATGGCAAATATTAAATATTGACATTGTCACATTATCTGTATAAATCTGTGAAATAAGCTGTGAAACTCTCAGTCTCTGTACTGTAAAAAAACTGATGGCCTGTTATCCGTTATAGAACAAGTAAACCAGGGCCAAGCATTTGGTCCCCACGATGTAATGTATATCTGAGCCACACACACTTGCACAGACACAGGCACACTCACAGCTGGGACATCGCTGCACTCTGCATGCACAGCATGTTAATGAGCTGACTGCACGTGTGATCAGCCTCATTCGTATTTTCTAAACTTGGCGGAGGTGACTCATCCTGAACGTAGCCATACCCTATGAGTGAGGGGGGGTGTCACAGTGATGTTTGGGCGTGAGGTCTAGGGACGGATTTCACGTTTGAATGTAAATACTGTTATGGCACCGTGGACAATATTTACACACTGCGTGCTTAAAGGAGCTTCGAGGTGGGGAACGAGAGAGTTTATTGAGAAATAAAATCAATCCTGCTTATCCATCAAAAGCAGCTGACACGAGTGCTGTGTTTCCCTCCTGACAACCACACTGTGCCATTTAACCAGAGACCAAGTGATTTTTCTATTAATTCAGTACCTGGCAGCAAAACAGGCTTTTATATTTATTTAAGGGATGCTTTTACCCAAAGCAGCATATATTTTGAAAAAGTGGGTCAGACAGTCACTGGAGCAAATGGGGGCTAAGGGCCTCGCTCAGGGGCCAAACGGTGACATCACTCTGCCGAGCTGGGGATCTGAACCAGTGACCTTCCGATCACAGGTATAGTTCTGTAACCCACTGAGTCACGCAGCACATCTGGAAACAGCTGCAATGTAAATTTGACACATATTTGAAAACAAACTAACTGCCAATTCAGGATGCAAAACATTTAGATAATTTTTCTCCGATATTATGAATGATATCATGCAGCAGATTCTGCTGCTATCCCGCAGATGGGAGCTCCTCTGAGGTACCATATAGGAAATATAGTGATCGCGTTGGACTCCGCGCAGCCCTACTGCCAACACGCGGACGAGGGTAGGTGTCTGAACTGCCGCACGCAGGACGCCATTCCGACTCCTGTGGCCGTGCTCGCTGGTCTCCGTCTCTGCCGAGAGGCAGGCCATCTGTCAGTCACACTCACTGAACACACCTCTGCAGGAATGATCAGAATCAAAGAGAGAAACACTCCCTGCACCAGCAATATAAGAGGACGACATTCTGTATTTAAAATCGTGTCAGTCGAGAGATCCGAGCCTGCAAAAAACCCATCGCTGCCCCAAACTCAAACACAGTCACTTGGTAACAAAAATAACAAGTATCTGGTCAAACAACTTCCACTGTCCTTTTTACAAACGCACACGCTTTAACAAACTTAGTTGAATTAAATCCTTTTCCTTCTTAAAGAAACTCTCCTCTGTCTTTATAAATAAAAACAAGCAAAACATTTTCAACAGTGATACAGATCTGTATATAAAATAAATTAAAAACAAACTCCATGTGAAGAATGCACACTTCTTGTGTATTGATTCGCCTGACAAAGTGCAGTGTTTTCTTTTAAGGACTTTCCACAGAATCAGCAGGCAGAATAAAAATCCCTTTAAAACTTTAATTACCCGTCCCAAAATAAATAAATGTATCAGTGGATTAAACTGCACAGACAGGACAATCCCCCTGGAGAGTAACCGAGTGAAATACCACATCTTGCGCCAATGTCATTATCCCAGTCAGGCTGCCCCCTTAACCGCTCGCTGTCCATCTTCCTATTTATTTCCTGTTTAAGGGATTAAATCCTATCAAATATAAAATCAGTGACTGAGGTCTGTAGCAAGCATACTGTAAGTGTGATCATAACTTGGCTACTGCTGTCTGGCCTGTAACAGCAGGTCAACTCTGACCGCTTTCTTGTTGCTCCCTGACCACTTCCTGACCGTTCCGTGACCACTCTCTGACTGCTCCCTGGCTACTCCTTGACCAGTCTGGCTCTGGTGGATCCTGTCAGCCCACACAGAGGGCCCACAGTTGGATTTGTGGACTTGGTCGGATGTGTGAAGGTGTGTCACACCTAAGAGTTAAAAAAAAATACTTAAACTTCAAGCCCCTGTCAGACAGCATACTTTCAGATAAGAAAGACAGTTACATGCTCACATTTTATCCAGAGTTCCAGCATTTTTTTACTGCCTTCAGACAGAAAATTGGGCATATGTGGTTAATGCCAAAGCCTGTCAAGTCAAGCGACCAATCAACAGATCACTTGTAATAATATTTTGCAACCCCCCCCCCCCCCCAGCCAAAAGCAGTTGGATTAGAAAAGACAACAGTTAGGCTCTATGAAAAAAGGCAACTACAACAATATTTAAAAATAAAATTAACCCTGTATCTAAAATCTGTACACTCTGTATCTGCTGTGTGCGGCCGCTGGCTCCGAGCAGAACGTCTCCAGCATTACTGAAGTTGGTCCCATTTACGTGCATCAGCTTCACCTTGTGTGTCCTGGTGTTTCCTGGTGATGCCTGACATGGTAACACAGTTTTGCGTGTTTATAAAGGTCTATGGACTCAACCCTCCAGCTCAAGGCCCGGAGACCAAGCTCATGGTTATTGGTGATGGCATCACTGGTTCGGTGCTGTGACGATGAGCTTTGAGGCAGAAATGGTGACATTCAGCACAGCCCCGGGACAGGGGAGAGATGTGACTGATCACCCCCCTTCTCCGTTCCGGAGAACCTCAGGCCGCCATGAGCTTCAGTCCCGCCTGCTTCACCAGTGATGCCTGGTTCACCAGCCCTGAAAGCTTCACCAGCGCCGCTTCAGGTGCCAGAATCATCCCACCAGAGGACTGTGGTCTTCTCCCTCCCCTCCTCCCCACCAGAGACTGGTGTGAAACATGGTTATTCCAGTTTTATGTGTTAAATAGCGACACCAGGCTCTGGCTCTTACACCACCGACTTGTCCGTGAGGTTTGGCCTGGTGGAGTCCTCCTGGACGGTGAAGTTGGGAGCGGAGGGGGGGGGGGGCACTCCAGGTGTTATAGGCAGTCGCGGCACAGTGCCACCTGCCCCTTCCTATAGTCCCGGCAGGGGCAGATGCGCTTGAGGGAGGGGTGTGCCCCAGCGCAGCTGAAGAGCAGCAGGTCGGCCTGGAAGATGCAATGCCTGCGCGACTCGCTGTAGGCCGGCACTAGCGTGTCGCTGGACGACTCTGCGGTCTGGCAGTCCACCCCGAACCTGCCCGGGGAGAGAGTGTCCACTGCTGGTCAGAGCTGCAATTATATCCCCCCCTCAGGAAAGCTCAGAGCACATTTAGATATATATGAAAGTTATATACAGATTAGGCCCTGCATCTGTGACTGGACGACTGCTGGCTCAAATCCTAGGCTCAGCAAAATGATGTCACCAGGTTATATACACTATAACATGTGGGGTTCTGCAGATTAGGCCCTGTATCTGTGACTGGACTCAAATCCCAGGCTCAGCAGAATGATGTCACCATTTGACCCCTGAGCAAGGCCCTTCATCCCTTGCTGGATGACCCGGCATTCTCAAATGTATGTTGCTTTAGAGTAAAGCTTCTGCTAAATAAATGATATGTAGATTATAATTATACAGTACAGATCATATTTACTACCAGCAAGTGTATTAAATGTAGAAGCAGCATTATCTAAACATAGGGTGACCACCTAGTCCATGTCAGGAGGGACTCTGAGCTACTTCAGGTTTTACAAACTACTTTGAAACTGAAAGCCCCCTGTGTTTGGCTAATTAGTTCAGTTCTTTGTACTTTTACTGGTTTGTTTCCTTGACCTAAAGACTCATCCAGCTGTTTCACATTAACATTAGTGACACATGCATGATAATTGGAGACCGACCAATCGGCACAAAGTAAGACATCAGTGCTTAAGTGAAATCTGGGTCCTTTTCATTGAAATGGTTGAAATGGTGGTTTATAAACCCTGTCGTAACTCATAGTGTCCCTTCTGACATTGACTAGGTGGTCACCCTATCTAAACAGTGTCCCTCCTGACGTTGACTAGGTGGTCACCCTATCTAAACAGTGTCCCTCCTGACGTTGACTAGGTGGTCACCCTATCTAAACAGTGTGTACAAAGAAGGTAACACTTTGAGACACAAAAATTTAGTAGTAGCTCAGTTACTACTGAAGGACAAATCATGAGCAAATATAGTAACTACGTAAAATGAAATATGCGTCACCATTCATTAATGATGATCGGACATGAGATCAGTACTTGTGTTATTCATTATAGTTGTTCCTTCAGTAGCTCCTTATAAGTTCATTAGTAATTCCTTCTGTAGTTCACAAAGGTTTACAGAATTAACAGATTAATGATTGGGATAAAAGACGTGTGACAATTCATTAACGATGAATAAACATAACATCAGTTTGTCGCTAATACTTAGTACATAAGTAATAGCATAATACTACATTATTTGTCTCCCCTCAAGTAAAGTGTTACCCAAAGAATCAGCAGCACCAAGCATGTTTTGGTGTCGCACTGCCCTCTACTGGCAGCAGATGCACACTGCAGTATGACTCCTGCAGCTCACCTGGCCAGGGCCTGGTCCTTGTTGAGATGCTGGAAGAATGACGGCTCGCAGATCAGCTGCTCCTCCTGGCACACCTGCTTGCAGGACTTCCCCGGCCTTGCGAGCCTCACCTGCAGTGCGCTCAGGGGGGGCCACATCACCTGGCCATGGCAGAAGTCCTGGGTGTGGAGAGGGTTCTTAACAGAGGGGATTCTCAAGGATGAGGTCATACCCTGGCTGTTACTGCAGAGTTAGCAACTGAGTCCAGGAAGAGTCCTTATTTGTTGAAAATAACATAAAATTAAATACATTACATATTTTTTAGAAATTCCTTCATGTGTAGCAGTAACATTTGGTTGCATCAACGACATTTTTGAGTTTTATTTGGAACCTGTATCAAGCTACATTTGATAGTTCCAAAAAAGACTCCAAGAATTTCAAAATGTGCTATGGAAAAACAAATGAAATATGGAGGAACGGTACCTGGTTCTCGATGAAAGCGTTGACCCTCTGCAGCATCCCCTCACATGTGAATTCGTATGGCAGGTAGGGCTCAATCTAAGGCAAAAAAAAACATAGCAACCATTCAGCTGCCACTGCTGTGTGATTGGGTGTTAGTGGTGTCAATCACCGTGATGTCACTGTCGGGCCTGGATTTATTTTCATTCATCCCTGTTCATCATAATTACAGTCAGTCACTCTCGTCTGTTTTTATGAAATGTACTGTATGTATAACTACATGTTGAAGACTAAGAGAGTGAACTGGGAAATGAAATCCGTCATAATGCCAATCTTTGCGCTTCCATTTCCTGTAGATTGTCTGCTATTCTTATAATAATAAAAACGTATGTATCGTCTAAATACACATTTTAAGTTTTACGGGGAATAAAATGGCTGTACAGAAGCCTGCCTTTATCACATCTAATTATGAATGTTTTTAAACAGGTAGCCAAAATTACACTGACAAGAAATTAGTCAGTGTGCCCGTCTGTGTACTTAGAAGAAGAAGACTTTGAACAAACATGCTTACAGCAGTCGGGAAGCCAGGAAGGCCGTTTTGTGGGTAATCGCTGTAGCGTGAGCCAAAACGTTCTACATCACTTATGACGAAATGTCAAACAATTACATTATTAGTGGCTTTCTGAGGGTGACTGAAGAAGATTAATGTCTGAGAGGTTCTCTAATGACATCCTGAAGAAATAACTCTCTGTGTCATTATAACACATTAAAAACACTCGTAACTGGCACATTAAGTCTCGCCCCTAAAAGCTTCAGTCAGACTCCCAAGGCATCCAGTGTCACCCAGTGACATCATCATAAAGAGCCCTGGGCAAACTGAAATCCCCCCCCAGCGCCGGAGTCTCTGGCATGACCTCACTGAAGATAAATGCTCTGGTTCAGGACCGCAGAGATACACAGGATGTTGGACAGGGAGGGTAGAATGCTCTCCAACATTTCTCACTAAAGCACCTTAAAGTCATTTTTATTCTGCTATTTATCAGTGATCTCAAAGTACTGGCCTGAGGAGATGGTTTTAAATGGCTTGTTACATGTTTTCAATTCATGATTAAATGGAGCCCGCAGGTCGGGATTTCATTTTCATTTAAGTGATCTGCATAGACTTGGATTTCTTATAGATCAGCGGACTATAGACGTTACATAATTTTTTAATTCTCTCCTGTTACTCCTTAGGCTCATAAAGCTCAGGTGGCCCCCTTGGCAGAAGAGCTCCTACAATGGCCCCCAGGTCATTCGAGTTTGAGAGCCCTGGTATTTATTTTTTACAGGAAAGGAACCCCACCACCACCAACAACAGAAGCAAAGGCAGGCTATAAGCACAGACCTTCTGGCTCAGGATGGACCGTATGGCCTGCTCCACCTCTGCAGGGTCGTCGATGTTGACTGTCCACACATGAGGTCGACCGATGTACACTTCTGCGTAGGGGTGCTGGGAGGTGAGCTTTGGGGAGGGGGAGACGGATGTAACCATGGAAACAATGATTTTAGCAACTGAATACTTCCCCCCCCCACCCCGAAGAGGCTGATGTGCTCCACATGACCTGGCAGTATCTTCTCTAGCACTGAGGGACTCACAAAGGGGACAGGATACCATCAGCCTCACAGATAAAAAAAATACTGAACACTGGCCTGAATAAGGCTTGCACTGGGAATTACCAAACGTCCCATTACATTCTTCATCAGAATCATGTCCTGAACCTGACAGCTTAACACATAGACTAACTGCTTGGTATTTGACAGTTTATTGACAATCCTACAGGCAGTTAATGTATTGTAACAGACAGGTAGCACTAAAATAATCATAGCATCCAATACTGTGTGCCCATCTCAGGTACATCTCCACCAGAATGAGCCTGGAAGACCTTCGAGGTGAAGGCCTCGCCCCCCACCTCTCGCAGCGTGGGCTTCCCTTTGAAGAACTCGGTGTTCTTGCTGCTCTTGGGAGGGCTGAACCTCGGGTTGAGGAAGGCACAGCCATTGGCGATGGCCTCCAGAGGGGCAGGGCCCTCGTAGGGGAAGGACAGGCCCACGAAGAGCTGTGGAAGAGCCACAGGTCCATCAGCAGAGGTCGAGCGGTGCATATGGCCACAGCTGGAAGCGTGCGGCAAACCCGTCAAACAGAAATGATTAAGGGCCTGATCTCAGCATCAACATCAAGGTGCCCATGCAAAGCTCTGATCCCCCCCCAGAGAAGGAGGCCACAGCTACCCGGCAATCTGTGCAAAATTCATGGGTCTGCTCTGGCGTTTCAAACCGCTGCTGTAATTGTTATGCTCTGATTTGCTCATTACATCAGTCTGGACTATCACTTGTCCCAGGAAATGATCAGCAGGCAGGACCCTCTGAAGTCTGCTTCTCATGGCTGAAAGGCCCACACACACACACCATTTCCTTCAAAGTCTCTGGAGATCACTGCCAGCTTTCTGTCTGCTCTCCTGCTCTCTGCCAGTAGGTGGCGGCAGAGGTGCACCACGTGGGCAGCCAGAGCACAGCATGTCACAGATTGCCTGTGGTGACTGGGACTGAGGTGCCCAGTCATCTGCGGGGCACGCTCCGTCACTCCGCAAACGCCCGGGGGAGGGCACTGTAACGGAGCTGGATGCTGGTCTGGGTCTATCTGACTTAATGAGAAGCCCCCCCCCCAGCCATTCCCAGGTTGTAATGAGATAATCTGACTGCGCTCCCCTGCTATCGCTCACCACACTAGGCCCCCGCCCCCCCCCACCCCCCGCATTTCGGCTTTTTTCCCCCCCACCTATTTCCCGGGGCCAGGCAAACCCCTCAGCGAGAGCACAAGGGTGC
>JAODKE010000037.1:4739119-4750505 GCA_026779605.1 Mormyrus hasselquistii
GGGGTGGGGGGGGGGGCACAAGCTCCTTGCAAGGGACATTGGATGGGGGGTGCAGGGGGCAGGAGTAGTAGCCAGGCCTGCTAATTGGCTCCATGTACAAGCAGATGCTGCCCAAAGTCCTCTGCCTTTTTTCTCACTTCAAAGGTGTGGGAACGCAGCTGCGTGATACAGGGCCCACGACCCGGTTCTGGCAGGAGGACCTGTGATGGACCGGTGCCTGATCTGAGTCAGTTATTGCGGCTGGCTGACACCCTTTGTGTGACGGCAAAGCAGTGACGCGGTGACGAAGCTGGTCGTGGCCTCACTCTCAGCTGCCAGAACACGACACTGAACGCATCCATACGTCCGTCTATCTTCCAAACACTTACCCTGATCAGGGTCACTGACTGTACTCTGTTATCTAGCCGCTCCTCTCACAGCTAAAACACCCCTGCGAATGCATTTCAAATATGCCCCATCATAACCAAATCTGGCTTAAAACTGACTACCTTCCAAAGCAGGTCTAGCAAAGTAATGATGATTAATGCAGTCACTCTGAGGGTACAGCAGGGGAAACATGATCCCAGGTAGGGGGGCAGTGTTTGAAAAGCTGGGTCACGCTGCAGGAACAACGCGGGAGACCAGCGAATACGGTGTTCAGGTCAGACTGTTAATCTCCGAAAAGCCTTCCCTGTGCCACAAATAGCTATTATCAGTTAAGCTCAGCACATAGATCTCCCTTCATCATCTGATTGGCTGCATGTGTTCTGTGCACACACCTCCCACTTCATCACCTGCGTTCTGATTGGCTGGAGACACTGTCAGCCCATACAAATCACCCATGGAAATGGCATTCAGCTTTTTTTTTTTTGACAGCCTTAGAGAAGAATAGGACTTACAATCTCGCTTTTTACGCTGATTATGGAAGATTCATTCAGGGATCCTCAGTCTTGGATACCTAATCTCCAGCCTGTGATGCTGGTAATTATTCAGGATTTCTGAACTCTTTTTAAAGGTTAATGTTGCATCGTGCAAATTTGAAACACACGCTTGTGCTACTGAATGGGGTGAGGGGGAGGGCGAGCGCATTGGAAAGCATGCAGATCTCCATGGTGATTTCGAGGGTCACATGACAGTGGAGCACTCTGAAACAGCCAGAGAGACTGCGGGAACTCTACAGTGCCTGGACAAAACAAACAGGAAGATTAAAACGCTCCACAATGACCCCCCACGATCCTGACCAGGGCAAGTGGTTAGAAGATGGACGGATGGATGGATGGCCTCCATTTTTGTAATCGCATCACCGCAGTAATAAATGAGCCACTTCCCAAAGCTTTGCTGTATTTTATTATTAAGCGGTGTGAGCACAGGTGAATACAACCGGCCTGCCCGTCACATCATCCTCAGACCAGTAGATCAGTAAACAAACCCGCAGAATTTCGCCGGGCGACCTCACGGCTCATTGGGTTCGTGGACGTTATTCCGTATTTAGCTTTAACAGGAGGGGCCTGCGGATGATCTCCACAGCTTCGCCGACACTGACGCACCTCTCTCCAAGACCACGACGCATCTCAAAACTCCACACTTTAAATGATTATTTTTCCGAAACGGCCCCTAAAACCATGTAACCTTTTATACGAGGAGCGCTGGTACATCGTTAATCATGTAAATAGAGTGTGGATTGAATGTATTGTACGTTTGGTTCTCAGAAACGTGCACATTGTGTCAGCAATTAGCAGCTAAAGGCTTATCCCAAGGTTTTATTGTTATATGAAATGATGACAGAGGTGTTTAATGAGAAACAAACAATGGTAGCTATTTACTTTTTCAAGGTGTACGTCAATGCTGGCATGAAGTCCATCACGCACTCAGAGTGCGTCAAACACCTTCAGACCCACCCTAATGCTACACGGTGGGAGTTCGACATTCAGCTGACTCACCTCACTCAGGTAGATGAAGAAGGAGCAGGTGGAACCGTCGACACCATACCTCCCGTAGCAGGGGTCTGACCGCCACATGTCCTTCATCCACTGAGGAAGAAGAGGTACACATGAAGGTACACTAATGGCAACGACAGTGTCACTCTGCCAACCCAGTCACGGTCACACTGACCACAGAAAAGGCTTCACGATAACTGTTTCACTTTCATCTAATACACGCTGAAATAATGCTCCGCGGATGTTGCATGCTGGGAAAGATGCATGAAGTGAAGTTTTCACAAAGAGCTGATCAGGCTGCTTTGTAATGCACCAGAAAACAGCCTCCGGTATTTTCATACCTGTCTTCCTGCATAATAACTATGCCGCAAAGAGCGGAAAGTGGGGAAGCGTTCTGATAGTTTCCAGAACCATCCGTGCATGAGAATTACCAGGAAATAAATGTAGTCTAATGTTTAAGAATATGCAGTGGAAAGTTGTTATTAAAAGGCAATTACATGGAAACATAAAGCACACACAGGGATCCGGGGTAGATGGCGACACATACTGACGGCAGCAGAGTGATGCAGCCTCACCTTCAGCTTGCCCTCGCAGTGTGGGAACCCCTCCTGAGAGGGCAGCTCACATTTCTCCTGGGCGCCGTTCAGAAGCTCTGGGGAGAGGAGCAGATCAGGGCGGTCAGAGAGGTGGCGGGCACTGACCATGTGGGGGTGGGTCTCCTGACCAGGCCGGTGAGGGGGCATGAACACCGCAGCTGCTCCGAGTCACAGAGGACAGGAAACAGCAGAGTACAGAGCGTCGAATACAACCACCCGCGATGCCCGCCTCAGGTCACCTGACTACGTCAGTATAACAGGGTCAACACTGGGGTTGCTTATTCTGAGGCCATAGTTATAATTAGCAAAGCTGTTTGACCATGACGTCAGGCTGCCCTGTTCCAGAGGTGTGATACTACTGCCGTGTGACGATGTGCACAGATATACGCACCCCGAGGAGTGCATGCGTGGGGGAGTAAGAGAAGAACAAACCGCTCACACAGACAAACGCGGGCACTCATGGCTGTCGCCACGCCAGCTGCCATCCGGGAATCGTTATTTCATCTCCTGCCAAAGTGAGTGAAAGAGCTGGCAACGCACCTGCTCCCCGCTCTATTGGGCAATCTGTGGGGAACTTCGCAGACCCTGCCCTGTCCACACGGCAGCAAGCTCTCAGTGCTAGACGGAGAGCTATGCACACACCTGACGCAGGCGACAGATAAGCCGAGCTCATTCGAGACAAACCCATCAAGTGTCCTGGACAGTAGGCGGTAACTTTGGGGTGAAGGTCCCAAATGGGACAGGCAATAATCTCTGAGTGGGAACGCAGCTGCTATGCAGTGGCACTTTCCGGAAAGCTGTCCTGTCTGTCACTCCCGGGGGGGGGGGGGGGCTCATAGGCATAAGCATACAGACCCCAGAACCAACTTTGTCCCACCTGAGACCAAAGAGAGACCTTTGAGAATTCACCCGACTAGAACCTTTGCCAAAACTGGGTCAGGGATTACCTTCCGCAGGCCATTAATTCAGCACCTCCTGGATCTGCAGAGGAAGGAGAGCTGAAAAGGTTCCAGAACTCTCCATCTTCAAAGAGCTTCATCATGGACCCAATATTCAAAAAGCTCATTGTGGGAGCACTGATAGCCTTAAATCAGTACTCTTAGAGCATACAGAATTCCAAGTTAACGTCACTGAAAAAATATTAAAAAGCGTTCATTAAACACACTGACAAGGTGACTGGCAGAAACATGTTAGTGCTGTTTGTCAGCAAGTAACAGGGACTTTAACCCAGAGGTGATCAAAAGTGACTTTTCATCTAGTGAAATCAGGGACGGGCGACACTCAAAGAGACATCGTGGGGTGACATCATGCAGATCCTACAGCCAGGAAGCTGAGGAGGAGCAAAGCAAACATTACAACTTCCTGAGGGAGTCAGAGAGACTCAGCAGGGTGACACTGACTCAGTTACACACAGTGTAACGCTTTTTAAGAAATTAACAATACAGATTAATTAAGACATTATCTCGAGATATTTCATTATCTGTATATACACTACATTTTCACTTATGTATCTTGTGCAATACCTGTGTGTATGTCTTTACTCGACTGTAGTACTGCTAAACAAATTTTTGCTGCTCTATGAACAGTGACAATAAAGGTTCAAATCCTATGACGTTTCTTATAGCTCTGCTGTACGCAGCTAGGGCCCTGTGTTGGCTCTATTTATCCTTTGCTTCTGTGCAAGCCGAGACCATGCTATTCACACACCGTCAAAGGATTCTGGTACAGAATACAGCTCCAGAACATTCCCAGCACAATTGAGAACAGTTCTTCTTTCTCTGAGTGTCAGTTTAAACTGGTTTGGATAAAGATCCCATGACGGATACACAGGTGGATCCGGCAGCTGATCTGTCACCCAGCCCAGGTTAACAGTGTGACTGTAATTGGTAAAATAATGTGCTGACAGATAGGGGGCGCTGCACTGGGGGGGAGACCAGGACGTGACACGCTGATAAAAAATGATTTGCTCACTTGGCAGGGATGTGACAAATAAAGAGGCCTATTAGGCTCCGTTTCCCAGGGCAACGGATCTGGGACGATTAGGGGATGTAGACGGATTAGAGCTTTTCAATCAGGCAGCACAGAAAGGGGCCAGGGTAGCTAGTGGGTGAGGCTCCTGTTTACCCACTGAAAAGCACCTATCACCAGATTCCCACTAACCTATTAACCCACTCAAACCTAATCTTTCACCAGCTCCTCGTTAACCTGTTAACCTGCTCAACCCTAATCTAACACCGGTTCCTTGCTAACCTATAACCAACTCCCCGCTAACCTATCACTGGCTCCCTATTTCCCGGTCACCAGCCTCCCGCTAACCTGTCTCATGCGCCCAGGTGACGGGCTGGAAGCTGACCCAGCGGTGCAGGCCTGCCCCACGTGAGCGGCCCATCTGGCTCGCATACAGACACCTGGCTCTGCGGCGCCGTCCGGACACCGGGCTGCCGGTGGGGTGGGAGCCGCCAGCAGGGGGCTTCGTTAGCATATCTCAGGCGTGACGAGCGGTGCCCCATTGATCCAGGGCGATTAAGAGAGGAGAAATGAGCAGGACAGCCCTGCTGAGCGAGGCCAGATCCCCCCCCCCCCCCGCTGTCACCGGTGCATGGTGTGGAGGACACAGCAACCGACGAGGAACCCGGTGGTTCCCAGTCACTGCCTGGCCATTTGGCCCTGGACGCTCTTCTGCTTCCTCCAAAAAGGCCCCCTCTGCAGCAGGACAAAGGCCAGCTTTCTATTCACCCATCATGAGATCTAAACCCTGAAATTGATGGCAAAAATGGATCCGTAACAAGCCTGAAAAGTGCTGTGTATGGACCCGGGTGCAAACGGGGTCCCGCCCTGGGGGTTCCTGTTCATACGCATATAGCTCTTCGTATTCAAAGCTGGGCACTTTCTTACGGAATGCGCAGGCAGTTGCTTTTATAGCTACGTTCAGTGTAAAGTGCTCTGGTCAGCGGCCGATGGCTCTCCTGTGAGCCATAAGGCCCCCAGGGTGCGACTAGAAATTAGGAAACCAAAGCAGACGGAAGGTTAACGACTGTGAAGCAAATACATATTCAGTTTATTCGTAACAGCGACGTGTTAAACCTTATTAAAGGTAATGTATGTACTGGATAGTTTTTGGGCCATTTTTCACCACACCAAACACTGTGCTTTTGGTACTTTACTTCCAGTCGAGTATCAAAGTGCCAAACCAACTGGGGTACTGCTTTGGTACTTTGGTACTATTCGGTGGGAAATGTTTTCTTTGTTGACAGCTTATGCAAATAGCTTTGCATACCGTAATCTTGAAAAAAGTTACAGATTCAGAAAACAATGATAAGCAAAGTAAAAAAAAATAAATATATTGCGATCTGGTCAGAAAAGCAGATACAACAAAATGGTCAGGATAGCATAACAAGAAATTTAAAAAGTATTTTATATGATATACTATGACAGGATGGATACAGTGTGTTGTCCTAGTGATGTGATTTTGTAGAAAAAATGTCGATGCGATTTTATTGTAAAAAATATTTGGGTATTTATGAAACAAAAAAAAGTCCATTCATTTTTCACAACCCCGTCTAGGAGTGATTTAAGCAGCAAAGATGAAAATGTCTATGATTGCAGTGCTCCTGCGAATGCAGTGGATGTAAAATTTAAACAGATTTTTAAACATAAACATAAAAACATAAAAACAACAAAAAAAACACAAAAACATAAACCAGCTTTCTATGACAGTAAAAACATTATAGTGAAACAGTGCTATAATGCTGTAATCTAGCTGACTAGCAATGTGACAATTGCAGGTGCATAACATGCCATGCGGGTATTAATATCACACGCTGTCCAGCGCTTTAATACAATACAGCCATTTTTTAAATTCAGTACAATATACCCCGCCTCACGTTGTGATGACATTCAGTGTTGGTACCAGTTTTTACGTCACTGGAAAACCAACACCTTGAAGTACCCTACTTTTGGTACTTACTCAAAGTATCAAAAGTACAGTACCTGGTCTAGTGGAAAAGCACCCTTTAACCCTTCAGATGCCGATAAAGGGCAAACACAGCATCAGCAACATCTGTGATAAAACAGGGAGTCTCATCCTCATGGGAGGAAGTTCCAGAAATGTCCAGGTCGAGGTGCTCTAGTAGGGCCACATACACTTATTAAATGATTGAAAGCACAGCGAATGTAGGAATCGGTAACTGGACCCAGTGGACAGCGACCGGTTTTGGGACAAATGAAAACATAATTGGGGCCCTAGCCATCTTGGGACTTCTAACACAGCCAGCGCACAGAGACGTGGTCCATGACCTTGGCTGGCAGCACACAGTCATCTGTATGCCAGAGTGATAATTACTATCATGCCCTAAAGGGTCTTTTCCATTTTCAGTGCTCCTGGTCACATGGGAAAAATAAGTATCTTTCTTTTACAAAGACAGAAAGCAGTTAAGTCCTTACCACTCACAGATGTGTGAGTCTGGCCACCGGCAGGAGAAAATTCTAGAATCTTTTGGCACATTAAAAACAGGTGGAGAAAGCGGTGGCTCAGAACAGTGCAAGGTTTAAATACAGCTCCTTAAAATTCCAAATTCAGTCCCAGGAAATTCCCGTCCCAGGTAATTTGGGCTTTAGGCTTCCAGGTGGCGCCAGTGAAACATCCTGCATTCCTCATTGATTTTCATTCCACTGTTCTTCCTAAAAAGGCCCATCATCAGTCATGGAATTACAGACGTGATCATCCGGCCTAGCTGGAAGGAACTTTGCGGAGCCTGGCTGTGCACACTACGCCCTACTGGTGCTTTACAAGAGGGGTTTTACTGCAGGATGCACACAAAGGGGCCAACAATACTTTTCTTAAGTGCAAGACCTGCTTCCAGAGAATATTACATGCCCACAAGCCACAGTGCCAGCAACTGTGCCAAGCCCACCCCTGGTAGACTGACATATCGGTCCACATGTTGACATGCAGCTGTTGTGGGTTTGAAACCGATCCTCTATTCTGATGGACGGTAACCTATGGTCCACCCAGTGGTCAAGGGCAAGAAATTACACTCCACCCCGCAGTCAGGCCACCTCGTGATCAGGGGCAGTAATCTATACTCCACCCTGCGGTTATGACCAGTAACCTAAGCTCTACCCTGTGGTTAATGGGCAGTAACCTACGCTCCACCTCGTGATCAGGGGCAGTAATCTATACTCCACCCTGCGGTTATGACCAGTAACCTAAGCTCTACCCCACATTTTGGGGCCATAACCCACACTCTACCTCATGGTTAGGGGCAGTAACCTACTCTCCACTCCGCGGTTAGCAGCAGTAACCTACGCTCCACCCCATACTTAGGGGCTGTACCCTATGCTCCATCCCACAGGAATCTTACAAACCTTTGCACACAGCCAGCTGCATTACAGACAATCACTCTGCAAACAAGGGTAACTATGAAATGATCACACACGCTGACAGAGAACAGACGCATGAAAACCAAATGCCGGAGCTCTGCAGATAACGATGACCACAGTGAAACAGTGACGAAACTGAGTCCACCGTGCAAAGCCAGGTCTCAAACCACGGAGGCAAACATGGGCTTGGGACAGGATGACACCCAACAGCCGTCTCTATAATTACACAAACATGTGCTTTCCTGCGGCACTGGGAATGAGACGGGATGAGCCATGAACCATCAGCCAATTCGCCAGAAAATGCACTGGCCTAAGGTGGGACGTAAAATGGCGGAGACAGGGGAAAACAGCCAGCTGTAATCAGAGCGATCCCTCCTGCCTCCATGGTCACTCTGCTGTGTGGAATCCCTGCCGGACTATAGATCATACAGACACACCAAGAGCAGGAACACTGGGTGCGGCATTCGGGGAGGCTGGCATGCTCTTCCACGGCGAAGATACACAACCCCACCTCCTCGAGGAGCTGCCATGGAGTCACCTCTAAACACCATGCGGCAGAATCCTCCACCTGATACTGGGAGTAGAATTACGCCGAGTCAGCAGAAGGCTAACGGCAGACAGTCGGGGGGCTGCTTTTCATAACATTTTCATTTCAGGCTTGTATCCTATGTCTACTAGAAGCTGAAAGCAGAATAACTATTTCACAGGCCATTCGGACACTGATGTGTAAGATGCATCTTGGAGTTGTTGGTGCCTAAACCCAAACCCAGAACTGGGCCGTGTATCATGACCTAACACCCTGTGCACTTATCCGAGTCTTTGCCGGGAGCCGAGGACCCCCCACCCCCCCGTCCCCTGCCCGCTGCAGCTAGCTGAGTGTCTGTGTTGGCAGGTTTGCCCTCACTTGCCGCAAACACCCTCCAGCGGTGACCAGACAAGAGAAGAAACCCCCCCCCCCCCGGCAGCCAAAGGTCAGGGGGGGCACTGCATTGATCTTTTAAAGTGATGTATTTCAGTTCCTCAGATTACACCCCGGGGTCAGGGTTGCGTTTAGGCTGATCCCAGCGGGATGGACACATGCCCCCCCCCACCCCCCAGACAGCTGCATACATTCCATTGTTGACCAAGCGTTTCTGCAAGTCAACTGGCGGCTCTGACGCAGGGCGATGGGGTTTCGCCCAATCAATACCTTCTCACATAAAAAGTCAGGGGGGTAAAAGGCCTATCAGATAAAGCCACGCGTGCCAGACTCAGAACTGGAGTGTGGGGGAGGGGGGCATGATGGTGACACAGTGGCGTCTTTCTGCATGTGAGATCTCACTGACATTAAAGGGGGGGGGGCAGGGAGAGGACATGCAAGTTGCTCATTGTCACCAGAACAACGAGCACGTTGTGGCCGCGTCCGCAAGGCTCAGCGAGGTGGACCTGGAGGAGGACCGCGGCAGCAGGAGCTCTTTGTAGGAGGATCGCTTAGACTTTCTGGGATCAAACGAGAAAATCAGAAGACGCTTTGTTCTGCAAATTAGTCATTGGCCCTGCGTTATGTCTGAAGCTCTCGGTTTGCACTATGTCAACGAAGCAAACCAAAAAAGAGAGAGAGATGCATTATGGGAAGGTGTTTTTAAAATGAAGCCAGGAGAACTCTTCACAGAGAGCCTTGTGGTTTCTACAGGTCCCACCAAACTCCTTGATGCAGGTTCATGCTAAGAAAACGGCTTCCTCTGATTACACCTCTGAGTGGCTGCTCAACAGCCACCTACTCTTGCTGCTGTCCAAAACTTTCCCATTTTACAGCTCTGACAGCTTTACTGCCAGAGTGAGCGGGAGCAAAACCCGTGAGGGAAAGTAACAGACAGTTCATCTAGTGCCGAGAGGTCTCATCATCCTACAGTAACAACTGTTGGGAAAAAGAAATCGATACGTTTGCATCTTTCCTTCGACCTGCCTTTTAGGGCAACAAATCGATACTTACATTTGCCTAGTGCTGTTTTCAGATTGCGGAGAACATTTATGAGATGACTTCAGGGCTATTTAAGGTGACACCCGCTAGTCAGTCTACACAAATGATCCCGGTAGCTCAGGGAGTCGCAGAACGAAGGAATATTTCATCTTAATCCCATGACGGATTGATTGCTCCCGTCTGACACATTAGTCGTGGAAGATGAATGTTGAGGGTCTCTCGTCCATCATCCCACAGGGTCGTTATTTCTGTGATTTTATGGTTTTAATGACATCGTCTTGTAGTTATATTGTTACTAATGGCTCTCGATATGAGCAAAGACAAGCCAACGCAGATCGAGCTTGGCTCAGCGCCAACCTGTCTCAGGCCCCCCAGCTCTGAAGGACCCGGAGATGCACAGCAGAGCATAAGTAGTGAAGAGGTCCGACGTGGCTTTAATTGAGACCCTGTGAAGTTGGTGTTCCATCCGGAGGGGCTGCACGGGGAGCCCTGATGGCTCTGTCATCACCCTGTCACTGTGTCACCTCCCTGGTGTCCTCTCTCTGGGTCCCAGGTCCTGCTCGACCCCGATAGCAGTGGGAGGGCTGGTCCCGGGTGCTCGCAGATTCTATCTCTATAATTGGTTTCCAAGCCAAGCAGAGGATAGGCAGCTCAACACTGTCAGCTGGAGAAAGATCTCTTCTTGCCGCACGCCGGGGACTTTCTCTGCTTCTCGGCTGCCCTCCGTTCGCATGCTTCAGCGGGCGAAGCGCCGGATTGCTAACGGAAAGCTGGACGTCCAGAGGAAAACAGGAAAGGCTTTGCGGGGCGTTTCAGAGCGGCTGACGCTTTGGCATGGGGGGTGACCAGGACCACATTACGCACAAGGAACAGAATGTTCCGGGGTGCCCAGGAGAGCTGGGCTCATTATGGCATTGACCTCACTGCGAGGGTTCCCGTGCGGTCAGGCGTCCTGGACACACAGAAGCCGAACGGCAGCGATCCGACTTTCCTGGCGTGCCCAGAATCGCCGGTGTGGAAACAGGCCTGCTGTTAGTAACACAATCATTATGACTTTATTTTAACCTAATTGGGTTTCTACACAAAGACCCCTTTGAAAAAGCTGGCTACTGAAATTCCTTCCCTGAATCCAAAACCAACACACCGTCTGCTTTCTCAGCTGTATAGTCCTAAAAAATCGTAAATAAAATCAATTAAAGCAATAAGAGTGGATGTTGTGCTAATTGTATTACTAATCTGGATTATTTATGGAGCGAATCCTTTAAAAGGGGTCTCTGTACCCTTGCAGACTGAAGCGTTTTTGACTAAGAGCGTCGTTAATGATGGACGCTCAGATGTGCTATGGCCGGAGCGGTGGGGGGGGGTTGGCAGTGAGAACAGAAAGAGGAGGCAGATCATGGGGTAACAGTGAGATTATATGGCAGGAGATAGACTGGAGCAACAGACAGACAGATGGACAGACAGACAGACAGACAGACAGACAGACAGACAGATAGATAGATAGATAGATAGATAGATAGATAGATAGATAG
>JAODKE010000037.1:4768912-4783911 GCA_026779605.1 Mormyrus hasselquistii
TTCGGATAACACCACCTGTGTGCAAAGTGACGAGTATTCCCATCACTCTAACACAAACCATTTACAAAATAAGCAACTACACAATTAATTATGAAGAATACAAACACGTAACACAGCATCACGTAGTCGGCTGCAAGTCTGTCCAGTCGACACTCAACGGCATTAAACAAGATTCAGCACCACTTAAAATATAAGAATCTACTTAAATGAAAAATAAACCATTCCGTTTCCTGCTTATTCAAGAAGATGAAGTAAAGCATCGTGACAGTCATTCTTCCCACGGTGATACGCGATGTATTTACCTCCTTGCGCAGTGGGCAGCCAGCGCTCCAGATAGGCGCAGAGAATATTGCGTCTCAATAATTTACCATTGAAAATAGGTATGGAAATGATCGCATATGGATGGCGGCGTACCTTTTACGTGCTTTTTCCTCCGTTACAGATTGTATAGTTATGTGTCCCCAGGTCTGCGGATGACGCTCTTCTGGAGCAAAGACGCACTAAACGACACCATGCGTCCGCTACTCAGCCCAGCAGCCACCTCTCAGCTCCGAGCAGCGAGTGCAGAAAGACGGCGGCGCTTAGGTACCGTCGCTAAACTCTCCAAATACTGAAAGACGGCGTAGTTTAGGAATCATCTCTAAATTCTTCGTGCTCAGAAAGCGGCGACGCTTAGGCACTGTCTATTCACGATCCTACTCATTAAAAACGAATACTCATTTTCAGAAGCATCGCAACAATTTAATGATTGTATAGTTAAATTAGTATTTACCAGAATTTATACGCTCCCCACTTATTTCATCTGATATGTAGAGCACGGGGCTGAAGTGGTCACCAAATATTTCAATCAAGTATTTAATAAGATATTCAATAAACAGTAACACAAGTACCAAAGCATGTCACATTATTAATATACATATTTTCTGATAATGCTATTTATTATCAGAGGTTATTCCACGAAATAACTGACAAATAAATCGATTTACATTTTGTTGCTTGTAAAATTTTAGGCTACCTATACACCGAACAGTATATTTTCATGCTTTATTTCAACCTTTTTGTTTATGAATTTATGTTTATATTTTTCTTTCTGAAAAAGTGAACAAACCCTAGATTTGACCTGCTCGATGCTTACTTTGATAACTTGATATATGTCGCCATCTTGTGGCCACTAATCTTTACAGGATCTAAATTTATCTTGGTTACTCAAGATTTTCTTCCTTATATTGTTTTGTATAGCGGACAATGACTGTGCTTTGATGAAAGGGTAAAAGGAACAGATGTTTAGGAAAACTAGTACTTAATTTGTTAATGAAATTAAAAATAGGGTTCAGTTGGACATGAATGTGATATTATTGACAACTGTATATTTGTCAATATGTAAAATGTTTAAGAATCGGCCAGCGGATATGCCTATATAAATATATCGTGTTAACTTTTAAAATCCGTAAATGAATGCTAAAAACAATTCTAATTTTAGTTGCTGTTTGTCAATCGAATTGCATGATTTTGGTCAGAGCGTGTCAATGTCATACGTACATGATCACGTTATTCCAAAAATTGTATTTAAATTGTAAGTTATATAGTTTACGTTACGTAAAATGTTCACTGAATGCTTCATCTGAAACATATGTTTATTGCTAAGTACGTTTACATATAATGAATTTGTATGTAAATCAACCAGCAAAAATCTGCAAGGAAAATGTAAATTAACTAGCAAAAATCTTTAAAATTTATTGGGGATAGCATATGGCTCAGCGAGCAAACCCTCCGTGCGTGTGATCAGAAGGGTTCCGGTTGAAGCACGGCCTCAGCACGTATGCGGGTCCTTCAGCGAAGCCGTTAACCCCCATCTCCCTGGGCGCTGCTATGGATGGCTGCTCTTCGCGCCCAGCTTACCCACACCTACCGAGACCAAGTTGGGAGAGGAATAAGTACAGTTTCCCCACGGGGGTCAATTTTTAATATTATGATTACTTTGGATGTCCTGCAAAACAATCAAGAACAATCGATACAATATAATCAATAAATTATGCACATAAAATTTATATCCATTATCATTGAAAAGGTTTGCATACGTGATTTGCCCGAATCTTTTAAATAGATTGTCATTACTCTGACATGAGGGAACATATTTTTTTCAGACCACCAGGGGGCACCAGAAAACCAAAGTTACGCAAAACAATAGAGATGGGGAATACCGCTGATGTTTCGATCCTATACCAACCAATTATCGAGGTCAATCTTATGGCCATGACTCTTCTCCCCATTTCAGGGGGCGGCCATGCCTGATAGTAGTTCATTTCCTGCTCCTTTTAATAGTATAAACATTTTAATTTATATAGACGAGCCGTTATAAAAATGGATGGATAATTAAATGCAAAAAAAAAATCAATATTTTGATGTAAGAATCGATTTTCCAAATGAAACAAGCAGATCAAAAATGATGGACATTTTAATATCGATCCGCACATCTTTATTGTGTGGTCCGTTTTTTTCTAACCAAGCCACTTAGCAAAACGCCTTTGTCGGTAACCCCCCCAGGTCAATAACTGCTAACCCAGGTCAATAACTGCTATCGTGGCGCCCCCGCCCGCCAAAAGGTCTCTGCACGGTCCTGACACATAATGTCACTACAAAAAGCAATTCCTAATTCATCCAAATTTATTTGAATGAAAATATTCGTCTTCGTGTTTCACTTCTACTTGGCGTTTTTTTCAGCCAAAAAGACACAGATTGGCTATTGCGTTTATCCCGGGATCTTCACTTCGGACAAAGATCTTTCCATTGCTTTTGTTATTTCTTATTTCGTTATTTCCGCAAGGATGTCCCACGGTATAGCTCAGTCCTGAATCTCGTGGTCATTATACATTATAAAAATATTTCGGCAGTTTCAACCTTCTCCTCTCCATGTCCATAATTTAAAGTAACTAGATCTTCAGAAATGTCCAGTTTAACCAGCAGGCGTGACGGGCAGGAATGGTGATGAGTCATTATACGAGTATAAAAAAGTGAAACTTTTAATATAACGTCTTGCATCACTTGGCTGGTGTGCCAGTAATAATTTGAAGAATAGCAGTAAAGGGTATTATAATAACACATAATACAATGACAAAATAATAAAGTGACTGATTTACTAGATTACTAATAAGACATAACACCATGCTCAATTGGAATGAGTGATACAGGCAATTTTCTTTTCAGTCATATACTAATTAGTAATACCAAGGTTGGTATCACAATACTAATGCCGTCATTCAGGGTATTGACAATAAGATTTGCCAATGGGAGCGGTGTCGGGGTCCCCTGTCATGGCAACAAATGTGATGAACCACTTGCAACTCAGAGACAGACGAGTATATTAATAAACAAAACTGAACACCAATAGGGGAAACCACAAAATAAAGGAACCTGGGGGGGGTGAAAGGAAAAACAAGGATTAACAAACTAAAGAAATGACTAACTAAAGAACAGGAGAGTAGAAGCAGGCGCTTAAATACAAACAGACAACCAGACTAACAAGGGGGCATAAATTAGCCAATCAACACGGTATGGGTATACAGGCAAGAGGTGGAGGAACTTGAACTCTAACAATCATCAAAACTAAGAATATTAATCACACACTGAGAATTATTAGACTAGGAATAATTAACACGGAACCAAAATATACAAGTGAACTAGATACATGCAGGGCAAACCAAAGATTGGGAAATCAAAAAGAACATACCAAACGTGGGGGAAATAGAAAACCAAAACATACTATTAAACAGCAGATACTCAACAGAGGACAGCCTTGAACCCATGACCAGTGCGTTAATAATCGCTGAGTCACATGTTCAACCCACTGAGCTATGCAGTAACCCTGGGAACAAGCAGAACACACTAGGGCTGAAAGGCTAGGAGACAGCGATGGGGACAAGGATGGCCAGCAACACCTGCTGGCCAAACACAGACATAACACCTAGGACAGAATGGATGGGCACCAACCCTGACAGCCCCCTCCCCCCCCCCCTTTATGGCCCTGCCTAGAATGCAAACATTTAAATTAACAGGTACAAAGAAAATCGACGTCACACCTTTCATATAGAAAGAATCAACGTTTCAGTATCGATCTGCAAATCCTTACAAGACAGCTTAAGTCTCAGAAAGGAAATATCACAAATGCTGCAAATAGCACATTTTATATGTAATGTAATGACTCGATCATATACATAGCATGTCCACGTCCAGGCCCTACTTTCAGCAGTTTGAATAGTATGAATTTTTTTTTAATTAAGAACCTGCCTGCTTTGTTTGGAATGGTTTGTATATATATGATATTCAATGAAAGTTTGCCTTTGTTAATCATTTTCCAAGAGGCAACGGTCAAAAGATCAGCACTGGTACACTATATCGAGTGCCTCAAATTAGCCTCAAACAGGTGATTAGCCTCAACTGGGTCATTAGCCTCAAACAGGTTATTTTCCTCAAATAGGTGATTAGCCTCAAAAGAATGATTAGCCACAAACGTGTGATTAGCCTCAAATGGGTGATTCGCCTCTAATGGGTGATTACCCTCAAACAGGTGATTAGCCACAAACAGGTGATTAGCCACAAACAGGTAATAAGCCTCAAACGGGTGATTAGCCACAAACGGGTTATTTCCCTGAAACAGGTTATTTTCCTCAAACAGGTTATTTTCCTTAAACAGGTAATTTGCCTCAAACAGGTAATTTGCCTCAAATGGGTGATTAACCTCAAACGAATCATTAGCCGCAAGCGGGTCATTAGCCGCAAACGAGTGTCCTATTTTCCTCCATGCAGTGGCACAGCAGCTAGCGCTGCTGCTTTGTACCGCTGCTTGGAGTGCACTATACCTCCATCTCCCTGTGTCATGTGGGTTTCCTCGCATGGTCCAAAACCCTGCGGCTGGAAAAGCTTGCACCTTCAAATCACCCGTAGTGTGTGCACTTTGATGGAATGGCATCCCATACAGGATGCAGTGTTGAGAGACGCTCCTGGTTCTGACCAGCGTCAGTAATCTGAAGATGTCAGCAAGTTAGTTACACTGACGCACAAACATTTCTAAATATTGATGACTGTGTGCATCAGTAGCCACGGACATTAAACTCCTATAGATAATGACATACATCCTGTGTAATACACCCTCTGGAGGGTGCATTACTGTGTGCCTTACCTTCTTGCCTCCTTAAAAGTCCTTGACCAAAACCCTGAGAGTCTCATTTCATTCCCTTTTATCTTTGAATTGTGCCAAAGCCTTTCAGCCTTATCTAGCTCGAAAGCCCGTCAGTCAGAGAGTCCACCCGAGTGAGAAGCCAGCAACTGAAAGCAGATAAAACATTATAATGACAATCTGATTTGTCTGATACAGCAGGCGCCATGATTGTGTGCACATTGTGTGTGTATGAAGAAACAGTAGATTTTTAGCCCTGTGGTTTTATACTAAAGTCCACCAGACACATTTAAAATTCAGATGAACATGAACAAAGTTCTAAGTATGAACTACAAGACTTTGATTTGTTTTATCAACGTATGTGACAAAGACGGGACGTTCTAGTTCCTATTAGCTCAATAACTGGCTCATAAATGAAGCATAAGCACTCAGTTCAGACCGATATTTGTCTGTGTAGCTGGCTGAGTGTTTGTAGCAGTAAGCTCTCGTTCCCACAGTGAAGAGGCACGCAGATCCTGCAGTGGAGGCTCCCAGAACCTCGCTGAGAATCTCAGGTTCCACAAATCCCAAAATGCTGCACTCTGTAGGTTGCAGTTTAAGCTGGAAGGCAGAGGAGACCTGATCTGTCTGAGGTTGGGGTCAATCTCGAAAAATAAGGCTGTCCTGTTCACTTTGTTTTTGATCTCTGTGTTGATTGGCCCTTGTTAAATTGTGAGAAACGAAACTGCACATTCAGTAAATTACAATGTACTGTTTTTTTCTGAATGAAGAATCTAGATCTCAAAACTGGCACAAGAGACAGAAGTATTGAATTGTAGAAACAGACATCTTGGAGTGTGTTCTGATTCCATACATCAGCTGCCTTTCCTTCACATGCCCATCACAACTTGTAAGAGAAACAGCTGTTCTTACATGACATTTAACACAGATCCCTTGGTTCACTTGCCTGCCACTATGAATAAGATGGTAATCTAACTGGAATGGAAACACTGTAGTAAGTTACCGATTAGTGTGAGGGAAAACGAGGGTCACACTCAGCGTGAATGGCTTCCTGTGAGATGTGTGGATTCATGAAATGCAGAGAAATTGAGTTGCCACTTTACAAAACAACTTGTTGAATCAACAGTGTGGTACTTGAATAAATGAAGACTGAAAGAAAACAGCAGGTATCAGTGAGGAGAGGAAGGAAATTAAATGGCAGCTCCCATAAAATTATTAATGACGCATCAAGCACACACATCTAATTCTTACAAGTATTTTGCCAACAATCCAATTGAATGTAACCTGTTTCCGTTGCTGGACTGTCCCCCTGAGACAGGTTGCATTTGATTATAAGGAGCCTAAGGACTGTTCTGACAGATTGGAAGGCACCTCTGAGACATTGGAGACTGGAGATACCAATGTCAGTTCTACAGCTTCACTCAGAGCCTATGGGGTTCCATCGTTAAGAACTGGGTGATTAATCGCTAAGCAAGCAAGGTCAGTGGAGCCTGCAGGGTTGAAGGTCAGTGCCGTGCATCTCAGCTCCTTCCGTCATTTATAGTGAAGGATGTTAAGCTTGGTTGCCAAGAGCGGTAACTTACTGGCCAAGCTGGCATGTGTAATCGCCTTTTCCTTTTGTTTCAGATTTGCACTCTTTGACGGGCATTGGGTTCCTGCCAATTTATGCCCACAAAACTGGCTGCGTGCCGCTGCGACCTCCCTACGTTACTTACTGCCAAAACACAGTGAAAACACGAGAGCATGCAGTGAATTGTTCCCTGAGTCCTTCACCGTGTTGCTCAGGCGAAGGAGACCTCTGCTCACTGGCCTTGTCCAGTAAAGTGTGCCTTTCACAACACAAGCTGCCTGCCTTTCCTGTCGTGTGGCAGAAAGTGACAGGTCCAGTAACTGACTTAATATAATGTTACTGTAACTCACTGTACATTTTCTAATTTTGTAGTAAGTGGTCTTGTTAGGATTGGATAGTATTTGCTGAGAATGAAACTCTTACCCCTCCATCAGGTATAACTCTAACCAGCATGAGGTACTGAGCATGTGCGGGATGTGAGTGCCTCATCATCTGAATTGACTTGGCAATGGCCTGAAGTAGCATGGGCAGAGAACAGCCTCTCACTGTGCCTCAGAGAGACATTAAGGAGGCAGTGGGCAGGACTCACTGGAAATGATGCATGGGTACTAAAACCATCCATCCATTTCTATACCTGCTTGTCCTATTTAGGGGTCTGGAGCCTATGGGTCAAGGCAGGGAACAACCTAGGATGAGGTGCCAACCCATTCACTCATACACCATACACTCACACACCATCCACTCACACACCATGCACTCACACACCATGCACTCACACACCATACACTCACACACCATTCACTCACACACCATTCACTCACCCACCATCCACTCACACACCATACACTCACACACCATACACTCACACACCATCCACTCACACACCATACACTCACACACCATGCACTCACACACCATACACTCACACACCATCCACTCACCCACCATCCACTCACACACCATACACTCACACACCATGCACTCACACACCATTCACTCATACACCATCCAGTCATACACCATTCACTCACACACCATTCACACACCATTCATTCACACACCATTCTCATTCACACACCATTCACTCACCATTCATTCACACATCATTCTCTTCACACACCATTCTCATTCACATAAGGAAAAATATTTAAGTTTTAGAGGAGCTTTAATTTTTTTTCTAGTTTTTAGCTGTTGAAAAAAAAAACATTTTCCTGGATTTATTTGTAACCTGGCTTTTTTCCCCGAATCACTATTTCAGACGTGTGCCTTATTGGTGTGACCTGCATCGCTGGCTTTCCTGGGTCTTGGCCGTGATTGGTCATGTTTACACAGCCAGCACTGGGCTGCATAGATGGAAAAAACATGCAGTACAGCACGAGGAGCACTGCTCCCACGGTACATCTCATTATGGATAAAAAACACTGCCATAGCAACAGGGTCAAGAACCAAAACTAAATCCAGAAAAGCCCAATTAGGATGAGGTAAGATAAAAAAAAAACATAAAACAAATGTGAGCGGCGATGCAGTTCATTACAGAGTAGATGTAATTTAGCGTGCAGACAGTCAGCGTGTGACTCAGAGGAGTTTAACGCTTTATTTGACTTTCAGCTTTGCGGGATATTTCTGTGAGGTGCTGAAGATCCCAATTAGCATGTTGCCCTGAATGTTTTCACTTTTCGCTTTAGACGAGCCGCCCGATATGAAGTCCACTTTCCGAAGAGACAATGTTGTTTCGGCGCCTTTACTGCCACCCATCCTCACACCTGCAGGGTATTATCAGCTCCAGAATTACAGCTCAGCGGCATCCCTGTCTCTCGGGGCTGTGAAAAGGCCACGTCCTTTTCATATCTCTCCCTATACAGGTGATTGCCAATGCAAAAAGGGGATATATGAGCGAACCATCTAATGATTAAGGTGACTGATGGCACATGGAGTCAGTCCCTGAGATTATATTAAATAACTGATTCATAAAAACCTGTGTAGGCCCAGCTCGGATTATGCATGTCGTTCAAAAGTGAAGCAGCAGGGATCCTCTAGGGACTGGCAACCTTCATGTTATAGCTAATGTACTTAACAGCCATGCCCCCCGCTGGTTATCTTATTAATGCACCCTGTTTTTTTTTGCAGCGCCAAAAAGGGCCCTCACACCGCTACATTTCCTCTTCTGATGGCCTGGCAGAACTTTTCAAACTACCTATCACTCATTCCTGACACACATAGTCAAAAGACTACAAAGGAGAGCATTTAACAAAGGAGAGCTTTGGGCTTTTCAAAGGGGCACCACAACCATTTGATGTGTCTTTAAATCAAAGTGTTTGAAAAACTGAAATGTTCCTATGCATACAATCCAGTGCTTGTTATAACAAATCAAGTTAAATGCTTTGTCCATCCCTCCGTCCATCCATCCATCCATCCATCAATCAGTCTAACCATCCATCCATCCATATTTCAATCCCTAATGCGGTTTAGGTTTGCAATGAGCCTGGAGCCTATCCGAGATAGGATGCCAGTCTGTCACGAGGTACACAACAGAGTTTCTGGACTGCAGTGGGCAACTCGAGTACCCAGAGGAAAGCTGGATGAGGAGAAGACAGACCACAGCGGGTGGAGTTACTCACATAATGAAGATAAGATCTTGATATCGCCACTTCCTCCAACTGTATCATTCATGGAGACTCAATGAAAAACAGCTCAGAAAACATCTCTATCTTTGTGTGATGATGGAGTGGAAGCTACGTTCCTTGGGTGATATCAGAAAAATAATAATAAAATCATTTATATCACGCTGTCCTGTTTGGTACTGAGACGTGAGTGGTTTGTGTGCAAGACATACTAGGAGTAAGAGCTAGAATCCTCAGTACTCCAGGCCGTGTGGTTCTCACAAGAAGTTATTTAAGTGTAATAGAACAGATAATGAGAGGGACATTCACCTTCAAGGGTGGGGAGCAGATCAGGTGTGATGTGACTGAGGTCACCGACTTTTGGGTGATGTTGAAATAAACAAAGAAAAACTCCAGTGAAGTCACCGTAGTAGTTTCTCTGTTCTCCTAGCAAAGAAGGATCTTCATGCATGCAGGTGAAGATCAAAGACACACAGATTTGCTATGTGACTGAGGTTTCCTGAAAAGGTAGGGCTATGGTAGACGGCACTGCGTGTTTTTGAACTCTCCAGACCGCTTAATGACTTGCGTAGAGACACTTTGTAGATGAAGTGGCTATTGCCATGGAAGATCACAGGTGACAGCGGTGTCATACGCATCACCGAGCTCTTAGTGCAAGTGTCCGACTCCCACCGCATCCGTTAATCCGTCTTGTGTGGGACGTCTCACCAGCTGATGCATCATTTTTCTTCAGGAAATCCGGCTCGTGCATGAAAGAGCCAGAATGAAAGATTCAGCCGCCCTTCCTGCACCCCCGCTGACGGGCCAAGAGGGGTGGGGGGGCGGCGGGGGCGGCGAATAAGGAAGTGCCTTTGAAGTCTCTCTTTCTCCTGTCTTTCGTTTTTGTTTGAAGGAATGACTGGAAGATTTTTTAGAGAAGGTTGACATGGCTGTCATTGGTGAAAGTGACAAATGCAATAAATAAAAGATGTTATAGCTCTAATGCATTTTGCAGCTTTACTCTGACTGGTTGATGTCAGAATTTGGAGAAGGTTGTTTCCCAACCATCCTTAATGAATTCAGGATTTCGGTCATGTAGCAAACAGGGTGAGCAGCTCAGCTCAGAGCAACGGAGCTCAGAATTTTACCACTTCTTATGCTCAACCTCTTCCTTCTCATTCATTACCCTCAGGTCTATGGCCTGGTAATAAGAGTTCAATCCTGGAACATAAAATTTCTGAGAATAAGTCACAAGTGAGTCATGCATCTCTATGAGCGGGTCATATTCCCCTGGAAAGCTTTGTGACTGACCTTGCAAACAATGCAAAGCTTGACAGCTCATTCCCATTGGTTGAGGGCAGAATATACATGTGGGAACAGGAAGTACAGGAGCTCCTCATAGTGAAATCTCCTCTCAGCAGAAACGCATCATGGCGTGATCATGACGTCACTCAATACAGGCACAGGGGTGGGTCAGAATTGCATTTCAGAAACAGGACGTTACAATGAAACAAGCAGATACCCCAAAACAGGCAAGTTACAGTGTAACGAAGAGGATACACCAGCCATACTTGGAAGCAAGTAATTTTTTTTATTGACAAATTAATCATAACAAAACAAAATAATTATTTTCATAATTTGCCCTGATGTTGACAAATTACGTAGAGGATTCTTAAATCACCATGTTAACAAAATAAAGAAGTTTAGAGGATTTTCCTAGAATCCTGTTTTCCACAGGGAATACAGTGACAGAAATTAGCATTGGCTGATGCCAGCTAGACGTCCAACAAGTCACATGGCTTAACAATTACATAAAAAAACAATTTCAAGAAAAAACTATGAGGAGCTATTTGGATTAGCTGATCTCAGGCACAGCCCTCAGGTCAGCCCAACCCAGGAGGAACAGCAACCTGTTCATAAAATGCTGAGTACCATAAATATTCCTGGCTTATTTACCATCTCATTGTACCCCACATCACCAGGAAATCAAACTGCAGCTCCTGTTTATTTCCCATTGAAACATCAGCGTTGACATGATCTGCAGGGAGGGCATCTAATCTGTCCCACCCCTGCTTCGATTCCAGCAGCCAGGTCTGACCATGGCCTCCAAATCAGAAACACTATTTGCACAAATAGTCACATATTTTTGTGTATTTTTTCAATTATTTAGGCGGATATTGAGCGTCTTTACATTTCTACATTCATATCTAGTATTCAGGATTCAATGGGGTCATAAGCAAAGTTCAAGAGGATTTTAATTACACATGGTGGAAAACATAACTTCATTTTTATTTGAAATGTATTGTCTAGTGGCTATTGAACATGATTATGTGGGTGGTAAAATGCCTTAAATCTCTAAAAACACACTGCCATAGCTGACTCAGAATCCAGTTTACCTGCTGCAGGCATGGCCATTCCCTGTGGCCCCGCCCACTTCACCATGGCCCCGCCCACCCCAATGACCCTGTCCACCTCCCAATGACCTGCATGCCGGATCAGTCATACCTGCCATCAGCACATTTAGTCTCGTCTTGAGAAGTTTTGTGATTTGCTTCTTCCTGCTTGCTATTCTGTTCTCTTGGTCTGGCTTTGTAGGTTTCTGAATCTGTTTCTAATCTCCTAGTTCGCTGGTTCTGTTGCATATGTGATCTGAATTTGTCTGATTTGGTTCAGGTTCTTTTGCTGGCTTTTAGTGATGCTCTGTGTCTTGGTACCTAATCTTGAGTCCGTCTCAGATTCCTTAGGTGCCCTCCAAGAGTAAATAGCGGGTGACGGCACCCCATGGGAGCCTACACACCCGTGCAAATGGATTGAAACGAGTTGCCGCGTCTCTGTGTAGATAGGCTAACCACAGTGAAGGCTGACATCACACTCACATTAATTCATACTTGTTGCCTTGGTCTGAATTTAGGACCTAGTGGACTGATAAAAATTGTACAGGAATAACCCGGAATGGGGCACCAATCCATCACAGGGCACACACTCCAATTAACCTTAGTATGTTTCTGGATTTGGGGGGGGACCAGAGAACCCGGAGGAAAACCCTCAACAGCACAGGGAGGCGCCCGAACCCCAGAGCATTCACCTGAAACAGAAATGGATGGCTGAAGCACAGTCATACCACCCAGCTCTAATTCCACCCGAGCAGGCCTGCCAGTCTGTGGGCAGAGTGCCTCCTCTGTCCATCCATCCAGCTCGAACCCCACCCAAGCAGGCCTGCCAGTCTGTGGGCACAGTGCCTCCTCTGTCCATCCACTCAACCCTAAACCCATTCGAGTAGGCTTGGCAGTCTGTGGACACAGTGACTCCTCTGTCCATCCATCCAGCTCGAACCCCACCCAAGCAGGCCTGCCAGTCTGTGGGCAGAGTGCCTCCTCTGTCCATCCACCCAGCTCTAACCACACCCCTGCAGGCCTGCCTCTCTGTGGGCACAGTGCCTCCTCTGTCCATCCACTCAACCCTAAACCCATTCGAGTTGGCTTGGCAGTCTGTGGACACAGTGCCTCCTCTGTCCATCCACTCAGCATACTCTCTGCCCTGTTGGCTGTGCAAACCAATAGGTCCCATGGTGTATAGTTCATGGTACACCCTGCGAATGTTAATGATATCCTATTTTCCTTAACCTGTTCTGTTGTTGTGACAACAGCTTTTACTTAAAGGAATTCAATGGTCTGTTTAATTTGTTGACCTTTTGCAAGGCATATAAATATTAATGTGCAAAACAAAACCTGAGCATTGGTCACAGGAGCCTACTGTGCTCAAAAAAATAAGCAAAAATAAGCATTGTTCATGACAGTTTTAAAATAATCACTCTGAAAGATTGCTGGTTAATTGGATTATAAAATACAGACACTCCTCTACTTACGAATGAGTTTCCAAACGGCCATTCGTAACTTGTTCGTAGGTCATTATTCAACATCATTTTAATGGTATACGCAAGGACATAGAAATAGAATGCTGGGAGTACGTACGCTACGCTGCTACGCGGCGGGAGTAGCGGCCAGAAGTTGTACTGGGCAGAACTGGCGCGCAGAAAAAAAAAATTGATGTTGTGGACAGGAAACGGGAGCCCAAGGAACACAATTTGGACTTAAAGTCCTCTTTGTTCGTATGTCTGAAAGTTCGTAAGTTTGTGGTGATGATCGAATGGTATTGGATTAGAGCTAATAGAACAATACTAATGATACAATGGGGTCTGATGGTCGTTTAGCCTGTGCTTACACACCTCAGTACTGCCTGTAAGCCCGAGTAACAGAATATGTGTCCTGACTGTCATCATTTTGATGATTGTTCGAAATATTACACCGTTCTGGAGCATACCTTCTTGGGATCTCTCGAAGAATGTTCTATAAGCTACAAGGTCTGCAGTGTGTTTCTTTATGCTTTGTGCTGGATTTACCGGGTGTTTGTTGACAAGCATGAAGAGAGCACGCTACCCAAGATGCTCTTCGCAAACTCCAGGTCCAGTTTCCTATACCTTTCTGCTTCGATGAGCGATATAAATGGAGAGTTCCTGGGCTATGGGCATGTGCTCTCTGCCCTGTTAATGAGGCCTGCTAAGGACAATGAAACATCCATGAAAACTCAAAGCAGCTGGATTTTCTGTTTCAGCCGCAAAAAATGTCTGTTTCCCTTAATCACGGTGCTTCACACAAACATCTGACCTCAGTGATCATGTGACACTTGCTGACATTCTTTGATTGTGTGTCTCATCCAGATGACCCCTGCCCCATGCTCTATGCTGCCTGAGAGAGGTTCAAGGCCTCGGGCAAACTTGTGATGGATGGATGGATGGATGGTGGATGAATTTAAGCTACTTTTATGTCTCTTTCCATTGAGAATTATATGATGTCTGCCATTTTCGTACTTATGCTGATAAGGATTCTCTTCCATCACTTAAGGGTCTCAAAGACATCAAAGTAAAGTAGATAGTATTATGATTCATATGACATTATTAATCTAACTGGGAGATATGTGATGTTAAAGATAAGGGTCTAATCAAGTCTTAAAGCACTTCATTCTAGTTTGGCAGTCATTATCAGTGTCCTTCAGGCATGTCGTATCCCACATGATAAACAATGGTGATTCGATGGGTATGGAGGAGGGCTCTGACCCCACGCCCTGCAAAAGTTCTCCTATCCAGCAGCACTGGGATTTGCTGCAGGATAGTTACTCTTGTGTTCTTAAAATGTCAGATAAAATTGCACATTAGGTGCAACACAAGATTGCGAGGTAAATGATAGAGGCAAAGGCGGAAAGACAGCAAAGCGTGTCACTCGTGCGGAAACTGGCATATGCACTACATTCCTTATTTTTAGCTAGCTTGGTACAAATGTTTAATAGAATAGTGTTATTAACATTATTCATTTTTAACTGGTACCTTCATATTGCCTTTAAATGTCACATTTGCACCACGGGCAGGAAGACGGCGAAGAAGCCGTGCAGTCCAAAACAGGTTTTATTCGTACTGACAGGGCAGACGATGACGAACATTACTACATCAATGACGGATCTGGGGAATACTGACACCACGTGCACTAAATACACAGGACAGGCTGAACATAACAGGTAACAGGTGATTACGACTGGTAATTAACACGAGATAGTTGGGGGGGGGGGGGGGAGTTGCACACAGGGGGGCCGGAACCGCCGGGCG
>JAODKE010000037.1:4783921-4817987 GCA_026779605.1 Mormyrus hasselquistii
ACGGAAGTGGACCTAAAAAGTAAAGAGAGGAGAGGTGAGATGGTGGGAGGAGGGTGGAGGGGAAGATGAGGGGGGAGGGGGGGGGGGGGGGGGGGGGGGGGGCTGCGTTGCACACAGGGGGATCGGACGAGCCAGGCGTGACACTAAATGCATCCATAAAACATTCATAAGCAGCATTTAAGTATCCCTTAACATACATGTATATTAACATTCCTTAAGATACATCAAAACGAATATCATATCATTATACTATTATAATGTTTGATAATTAAAAGTATATTTAAAGCTGTTAAGAATTTTTGAATGTTAAGGTGTACTTACATGCTGCTTAGGAATGTTCTATGAACGTATTACGAAGGCGCACTGAATGTTCTATGAATGTATTATAAAGGCATTATGAAGGTGCAGTTATTGTAAAGCGTTACCAGATTTACGGTCAATAACAAAATGTTTCGCAGATTTTCAACAAACAGGACAGCTACTTAATTAAATTGTAATTGCAATTTCAATACCATTCTTCTTTTGTATTTGAGGCCCCTCATAGTACAATAGGCTCCTCCAATGGGCTCCTCCAATGGGCTCCTCCTCTTGGCAACCCAATGACGCAGGCATCTCCTTTCCGCCACTCAGAGCGCCCAGCGTTTCCCTCTCTACAGCACATCTTGCTGGTTTATGCCGACGTGCATCGTACTGCAGATTGACGGTCACATTGATAAGGTTTGCTGACTCTGGCCTGGCAGCTCTGCTCTAATGTCAGCTAATAAGAAAGATAATCAAAGCAGCTGACAGAGAACAGATAGTGAAAGCTAATCACATAAAACTGAAATAGTGCCATTATGAGAGCTCAACAAAGGCTGTGTTTGGAGCTCCATTTTCATAATTACAGGATTTGATTAAAAATGTTGCCCTATGAAGACGAGGTCATAGCAAAAAACTGCATAACAGCACATGTGAAGTACTACCTGGGTCAAGAATGTCTTGGATGAGAGGATCCTAGAGCAAACCGCTTTATGGAAACACAAAATGGGCCTCTTCAGGCACAGAATAAAAATATAGAATTATTCATTAAATGGAAAAAGGAACAATAAATACAATTCAAAAGTAGAGAAAACTTGTAAGTGCTCTGCTAAGAGCGTCCCAACACTGCAAGGTTCTGGAAAGACGTCTCAGTCCATCCATCTACTGAGGGTTGGCAAGCTTTGAGGGTTAGTCTTAGTCTACTTCGTTTTCTATGTTTAAAATCCTGTATTACATATTTTTTATGGTCTGATTATTTTAATCTGCAAATTTAATTTTGGAAACCATTACAGTTTTTCCTCAGTTGCTTAGGTGCATTTCTCACAACAAACTTAACATTTGCATAACAGTGAGTGCATTTCTCAAAATACTTAGTGCAAATGGCAAAACATCATGGATGACCGGCAAAAGCAGGTAACCTCTTCAAAATCCTTAATCCATGCCTCATTACTGTACAAGTATTTACGTCATTGAATATGTCAGTCCATGAATCATCATCCACGGACATGACAGCCAAAATGTAAAGTCATGTCATCAATATGAGATTGGCACAATCTAAACATTTTCTGATGCACTAAACATCCGTATGATAAGGGCAGGAAAGATAAAAATAAAAAACACTGATGCGGGAGGGGGTGTATTAAATACAGCAGTACACACTGATGCGGGAGGGGGTGTATTAAGTACAGCAGTACACACTGATGCGGGAGGGGGTGTATTAAATACAGCAGTACACACTGGGACAAAATGCAAAACAAAATGACCATGAGAGGTTAGAACTAAACAGGGGAAAATAATTAACATAACCATATGTACACCGACTAAAGGAACCGGGGAACCACAGGACTAAGCAACAGGCAAAATTCAACACACAGTAACATAAGCACAGTAATTAGCACCCAGAGTAACTTCTCACAACGACTTATTAAGGATTAGAACACAGGCAGGCACTGAAATGCAAAAAGACTGGGCTAAAGAGGGGGCAGGTGTGGCACATGACGCAAAAACGACCAATCAGCGGAGACGACAGGTAGAACAATTCAGTAAGTACTGGCATGGGAAAACAGGCAACTGGTGGGACTAAAAACAGAGACGATCACTGAGCTATGAAGCTTAAAAGACAAACTAGGAGACATAATGTGACACTAGGAAACTAGCGAAGTAAAATAATCACAAAATCCCAACGGCACAAAACACAAACCAAAACAACACAAGGAGCACAAACCACAGGAAGGAACTAAGACTTGGGAACAGAAGACTTCTATAAACAAAAACTCAAATAAGCAAAACGAAAGAGGTGAGGCTATATTTAAACAAGCCTCAAACCCATAACCAGCAGGTTCAGTCTCTGAGCCACACACTCAGCCCACTGAGCTGTGCAGCTGTCCGGGGAATAAGGAAAACACAAGGGTTAAAGGAAGTGACAGGGAGAAGAACAGGATGACCAGCAACACCTGCTGACCAAATGGGCAGGAGACACAAAAGGCAGGGTTGGATAGATGCTGACCTGGAACCATTATGCAAGACATACAACATAGTCAGCATTATATCCTGGCTGTCGGATGGAATGGGAACTTGTACTGTTTCCATAGTTCAGTTTAAGTGGTAAGCTGGTTTTCCTGCTGTGCTGTCACTCCTGCCCATGTAGGTTTCTCGGAGGAATATGAGTGAAAAGCTGATCCTTACACCACTGACGATGCTGACTCAGGCATAAAGTGATGTCAGGTGTCACTGTGGGGGGGGGTGCTAAATCCCCAGAAGGTACATTTCTCGGTCCTGTCCTGTGAAGTCCTCGTAATGCCTGTCCTGTCGTAACTGCCGAGAAGCTGTACCAATGCGGCTTGAGACTTCGGAATAGGCATTTTTTACAATAATGAGAAGAAGTGGATTTTTTTTGGGGGGGGGGAGAGGAGGGGGGGGGGAGAATGAAGGGGTAAACTACCCTTGGCTCTGTACTGTAGGAGCCCCTCCTGATCTCAATTTTTCTTTTGCTTAGTAACAAAACACATAGATCAAACAAATGTCAATTTATGTGACTATAATGGTTAGAATAGTATAATCCATAATAATATATCATAAATGTTTGCTCCCTGCCCTGATCAGTACATTTACCACTGGCAGCCCATGTTTTGACTAACATATTATCGTGATGTGAGCATGGTGAGACATACTTAGTGAATTAGTGTGCAGAGACGCGAATGACAGTAAATACCGTTTGCTTGCTGCAATTGCCAGAGAGGTGCCAGCGGCTGCACGGACAGGGGATGCCGCCGGTACGCACATCGAATACCATCGGGGGGCAATTACAAACACACTCCAACGGGAAACACGATACTGGGCACTTCACCACGACTAGACACACCTACATTCACTGACGTACCTACATATTGTGTCATGGACATCATTTACACAAGTATTTACGTTATGTACAGTACGGCGCAATGCATGCTGGTCCAAGAGCAATTAAGGGGTCATAATATGATTGATATTCTATAGTTTGTAATTCCCTCCTGTTTGTCTTTGGGCTGCAAAAAGTAAATCTCAAATGACCCACTTAGAAAGGGACTACCCATGTCTGCCAAGAGGCCCCCGAGAAGTTAGTCACCCCTGGAAATGAGGCTATGCTCAGTACGGCTCCTTCCTAGCCATGCCATGATTCTATGCTACAATTATCCATCCATTTTCCAAACCACTTCTGGGTCGCAGGGGTCTGGAGCCAATCCTGGAAGCTATGGACACGAGGCGGGAAACAACCCAGGTTGGGGGGCCAGCCCATCACAGGGCACACTCACACACTATTCACTCACACACCATTCACACCTATGGGCAATTTAGTTACTCCAATTAGCCTCAGCATGTCTTTGGACTGTGGTGGGAAACTGGAGTTGCTACAATTATGCCACATATTATTATTCAGTAAGACCACATCAGAGAGGTGCTTGGGGTCTCCCTAGTTCCCCTACAATGGCTGCCCAGCTTGGGCGAAAGCCCCTTCGTACGGATGGGACGGATGGGACAGTACACCCAAACCGGATCCCCCATGTTGAAATCCAATTCCTGGCTGCATGCATAGTAGGCGTGCTTCTGTTGCTGTGCCTTGCTGCTGCCAGGCTAGCTTGTGTACACCCCTCAAATGCTATCGGAGGCACAATATGTACGCCATGCACCATGCAATTGGCAGGAGTCCCCTGCTGGTCACACAGTAATTGCGCTCAGGGCAGTTGAATGTCTGGTTGAAAGATGCCGCCACCCCTTTGCCCTGTAGTCCCTCATTGCTGGTGTCAGTGTCAATGATTCTTCATTATTAGTTTAAATACTAGAACATTAAATGGAAATTACTGGGAGAGCATTTTAAAAAAATGGATTTGAGAAAACACTTCTTTAGTTAGAGTATGGAATAACCTTCCTGTTAGTGTAGTATAAGCTAAAACCCTGGGTTCCTTTAAATCAGAGCTAGATAAGATTTTAATAACTTTGAGTTATTAGTTAAGTTCTCCCCAACAAGCTTGATGGGTCGAATGGCCTCCTCTCATTTGTAAATTTCTTACAGTATGTTCTTATGCTACTTCTGATGTTCTTATGGAGGCACAGATTAACCTTCATGATTACAGCGAAGACAGTGTACAGGTTATTCTGCGCACTGTCGAAATAGGCAGGGTGGGCGAGCAGGTCATTGAGGTAGATGACACACTGGCAGTGGGGGATGTGGGCCAGCACTCAGGCTATCAACCTCGCAAAGAGGACTGGTGCATTGCAGAGCCCCAACAGCATCAACCATAGACCATGACTGACAGTGAACAGTCTTAGATCAGGCATTTGGGGCCAGTTCGACCTGCCAGTAGCCACTTTAGGGAGCTAAACAATGTTGATCCAGTGAGTTGTCCAGTGCATCATCGATTCAGGGCAGTAGATGAGTCCTACTATTTCACAGCATTCAGACGCTGGAAGTCCATGCAAAGCCTTTCTTCCAGACCAGGACTGGTGGCGCAGGCCCTGAACTGTCTTAAGGTTCAATGGCACCCGATGCTGCCATATCCTGAATCTTCTATTCCACCGCTTGACCGTGACTGCCTGCGCCACTTCCAGGGATGGTTGCACTGCTGCACTGCTGTCTTTGTGCCACACCTGGCTCCACAGTGGCAGCAAGGGGCACCATATGATGGCCAGTGCCTCCGCCATGGTTTGGTGCAGGCAGTTTGCATCCATTGGCTGTCATCACCACTGAAGCCCTCAGCCTCACAGGTGCAGCTTTGACAGGCCATGGCTAGCGGGCAGTGTGATGGTGTAGATGGGGACAGAATCGCCTCCGCTCTCTCCGTCTCTGCCAAGGCTTCACTGAGCGTACCTGCTGCATGCAGCTGTACATGCTGGCACAGCCACTCCAGTGCTAGTGGCTTGACAAAGGCACGGAGAGCCAGCTCATCTTGCACTGGTCTGGGGAGGTGTGGATAGCATATACATGCAGAGATCCACTGCAAATACCCCCAAGGTTTCTCTGCTCTGCTTCCGCTGACTTGCCAGCTCTTCCTTCATCACTTCCTCTGATGGCTGCTGACTGAAGAGCTGCTCCAGTTCTGCTGCCAATCAGGGGCCAGACTGCAGAGGCCTTGGAATGCCTCCCCCTCCAGCACCGGCCCCAGGTGCACCATGGTCTCCTCATCACTCCAGGCATTGTGCCGGGCTGCCAAGCACACTTCTTAGAGGTAAAGCTCCAGGGCTTCTTTCCCACTGCAGCACAGGAGCTGCAAGGTGGTCTTCACCTGACCCCCTCTGCTGCAGACACGGGCAGCTATGGAGCAGTGACTTGATCTCTGGGGTAGCATAAATGAGGAGCCCTAGACCCATCAGGAAAGTGCCACGCTTCATTCCCAGGGCTCTTCCTCCGGTTGCTTGCCGTCCCTCTCCGCCGTCATTTCATTTGTAGGGCATGGAAGAGAGAAAAATCCATCGTAACCAGTGTTGCGAAATCAGCGTCGAAAGATACGCATACTGAACAAATACACAAAAACGCAAATGACGGTAAATATGGTTCACAAGCACACCAAAATAGCGAAACACAATACTCCACACTTCACAAGAGTGTGACATGCCTACACTCACTGACATAACTACATATCACAGACATTATTTACACAAGTATTTACATTATGTACAAATCGGTGCAATGAATGCTGGTCTGAGAGTGATTAAGCCCTGCAGGGTCATAAAGTTATTGATATTCCAAAGTTCTTAATTCCCTCTTGTTTGTCTTTTGGCTCCAAAAAATAGGTCCAGCTCAAATGACCCACTTAGGAAGGGACTAACCATGTCCGCCAAGAGGCCCCAAAGAAGTTAGTCCACCCCTGGTAATGAAACTACACTCAGTGTGGCTCCTTCCTAATCATGCCACGATTCTATGCTATAATTATGTCATATATTATTATACTATTATGCTATAACAGCAACAAGCACTAAGACAGTAAGAGGTAATGAGCTTGCACTGATTACAGCACGTTGCCGGACCCGCCACACAACAAGCCACCTCAGGTAGCAGCTGTGGAGTGTGTGATACCTCAGCCCCACACTTAATGGAACAGTGTGAGTATTTTTTTCTGGTGGCTGGAGTGCCAATCCCGAATTAGGCACTAAAAGGTTGCAAACAATTCTAAGGGTGTCTCGTCCAACAAATCCATCACGTCATTCTTTGCACTTCCATTATTATTTTCATTACAATTACAATTATTTTTCAGTACGGCTTTCTGTTATGGTCAGAAATTATTCGACTTTTATAGAATAAAACACTGAAAATAAAAATAAAGTCGAAATTAACATTATTGGCAAATCGATTTTAGTTGTTCAAATATGTGTACAATCGTCAAATTCATACAGTCAGCAGGAGGGTAATACAATACCAAAAAAAGCCGGCTGTGACTCTTATTGCAAGCACTGCAGATTAAAAGCCAGCCACTGGGCTTTATTTATTTATAGTTCTCCATGCGTAACCTCTAATTGTGTGGAAATCAGGAACAGCGTTGGAGAGGCTGTGAGCTCCTCATCCCGCTGTTTTCCGCAGGGGGCTTGGATGCTCCCCCGCCTGGTCCAGCGGACTTTCAGCACCGCGGAGAGCGGCTCCAGTTTCCCACAATGATAAAAATAATTACATGTGTGACCAACGGAAATCCACCATGACAATATTCAATATACATGGTACGAACTGTGCGTGGTGTCATTTTGAGATATTTTCATAAAGTAAATAGAGGGAATGTAGACTATTGAGAAAGCATATAAGTACAATTAATAAATATAGATTATTTGTTGCTGTCGTGATGGGTGTCATGGTCGCAGCGTTAAATTCTAATAGGGTGTTTCTATAATGTTAATACTAAGGCTGCGCGCGCTGTGACAGATTCCCTGTGCACGTGCTCAGCCGCACTCCTTTGCCCATAGATTGAAAGGCAGGAGTGGATCTGAACAAGCGAGGGTGTCCTCAGTCGCAGTCCTCCGTCAACGTGTCAGGGGTTAGCGGACGGTGGGCTGTGCATCTACTCGGGAGTCTCCACTCTTTCTGCCATTATAAGGATGTCACACATGTTTCTGGACTTAAGCTTAGATGTGATGGAGGGAGGCGACAGTGACCTGTGCGCGAGACGATCCGTTCGCAGTCAGGTCCAATCTTTATTCATATTTGATATATAATACTGTTATTTATAGATGTTTCGGTGAGAAATCTATCTTAGAAACAAACTATAGGCGACAGTGATAAATCGGCTTGGTTTTCTGGATCGCAAGCTTTGGCACGTTTGGGATAGGAACTCGTAGCGTCTTCGCTTCGCCTGGTTTATAAATACCCAGCTTTTACTTTTTTTTTGCTTTACGTCATACCATGATACTGATATTTCCATGAATAGGAAGACCGGTACACTGCAGGAGACGGAGTGGACATTTTTCAATGTTTTCATATGGGAATGTTAAAATTAATGCGACTGAAAGTTCTGCAGATATAATAGCAGGAACTCCAGCAACAGGTATGAAGCTGAAGTTGAAGCTGAAGATGAAGCATCTGCTGTGGAACTTCGCCAAAGTCATGTGGATGTTCTCCACTTCAGTGAAGGCGCAGGTAATGCAAAGAAAACAGGTTTTCTGCAAGTTTTTAACATTTTTGTTATATTTCGATATTGTATTTTATATAGTATATCTTAGCCCTTGATAATGTTGTGTGCTGCGTATAACTCATCAGGCTATATACATCTTTGTCTCCATCGTTCCTTTTCCCACGTGCTGTGCATTTCGCAAATGAAATAGCATAAAATAAACAGGATGAGTTATATATTCTTACCTAGACTTTTAAATTGAACTGTTCCGTCTTTTTAATTGTCATTTTGCTGGTCTTCATCTGTGAGACGAAAAATGCAGTATTTCATGCAGTAAGCGTTTTTTTCCCATTAAAATGCTATATTTTAAGATGGCAGCTAGGCTGTCACCCATTCGTAACCGTACACAAGGTCTTTTAATATTCCAAAACGAATTATGCAAGCTGGTCTAATTATATTTAATTTACCAGTTATATTATTTATACAGATCATCCTCAATTTATTTATGAATATATAGATAAACTCAAGGAAAATAAATGAATGAATTCATAAATAAATAATTGCGTGCATGGTGTTCAGTACAAATTTTATTGATGACACGCCCTTGGATGTTTCTGAGTTTATATAACAACACGTTGCAAAAAAGTAACCCTATGAGGTGTCACGGCAAGAAGCACGTTCTTTACTGATTTTCCACAAGGTGATTGCAGTAATTGGAGTCCTCAAAGCCGCACAGTGCCAGCAGGACTAAACGTCAGGATAACTTCTTTAGAGACTGAAATAATTATGTGGAGCTCATTAAAAGTCAAGTAAACAGTGTCGGCATCAAAGCCGGGGTAGGGGGTACGGCAAGCGAGATGGGATATGAGAAACTCACTTTCGATCTTAGTTTGATGTTCGTTTTCGTGCTTTTATAATAACATACCTTGTGGACGGTTCTCGCGTTTTGCGGGTGGCCCCTCGTCTCTTGCACCTCAGCAGGTCTGGACACAGGTCTGAACGTATGTGTCCTGTACATTAAGATTTTCTGAGCGACAGTCATAAATCATGATGTTTCGCAGCCAGTGCTTTTGGGTATGCTGATTGGAAATAATACAGAATTCTATGGGTGTAGAATCATTGCCGCAGAATCACTGGCTACACAAACGGATTTCGCTTATAGATTCACAACAGCCAGCTGTGAGTTGATCCTTACGTTGAGTTCCCTGAGTGTCTGAATTGCAGCAGATGTGCAGACAACTCCCATCCCTGTATTGCGGCTGGATGCGTATGCTGTGGGTGTGACTGGGGTTCAGGGTTACGTCTCTCCTACTGTGCTGGGGGTGTTGCCCTCTGCCTCTGCTCTGTGTCTGCATCTGTGCCCTAGCTGAAGATTAGCTGGTTTCCATTGTATAACCCGGTCGCATTAACAGGGGTGGGCCCCACTCAGAAAGTCACTTCAATCCCTGCCCCCCTAATGTAGTGGTCATATATGGTCAATAGCCCCCCCCCCCAAACCTAGAGAGCACAAATGCTTGGTTTTAGTTGTGTAAACATTGCTGCCCATCAGTAGCTGATGCTGTTCTCCCTGATCCATAGCTGGTCCTGGACCAATTGCCTCTATCTTATCCTACTGTACAAAAATTATTGTAGCAGGTGGACAGGCATTATACTTATAAAAAACACCTTTATATGCTGTAGAGAGCACTACAGAAGCATAAATCTGACAGCTGTTTAAACAAAAAAGGTTTCATTTATTCATCTTTCTCAGCTTATGGACTAAATGTTGCAAAAACATCCAATTTTTAAAACCCTCTTTCTTCAAAGGAGCTTTTTACTGCCTCATCCTAAGTAGGCAGAGCTTTGTGAATCTGAATGGTAATATCATATCTCATTTTACTGCTTTGGGGTTGAGTGGGATCTGCTGTAATCATTTCTCTAATGGCCGTCTTGCCAACAATCTCCAAAAGAATGTCTGCATCTGAGAACATCACATTCACACCACTCTCAGGCTTGTTAGTGCAACAGGTTTAAGGCCTCTTCAAAAGAATTTGGTACACAAAGGCAGTGGAAAGCTTTATGAGCTTTCAAATGCAACACGCACACACCAAATATCGCAGGTATACAATTTGAGGTCCTGTCTGGAGCATGCTGAGTTTGGCAATAAGCCGCATTCTGAAGTTCCGTTACAGGGACAACAGCTAAATTAACTTTGGGTTGGTTCAAACATGTAAGCTTATCGCCCGGGAGCTACTGCTGTATCCGCAAGGTATATAAAGCGTATACAGATGTACCAAACAAGAAGGCTGTGCTCACTAAATGGTGTCCTGGGAGATCCATGTCGCAGTAAGGAGTCAATAACAAAGAATCTCATGGCCATTGGGGGAAGAAACTTCCGGGCAGCTGCATTTAGTCACGGTGTATCACTTAAATGCCATTTAGAATAAAAATTTAGAATTTGTTGATCAGTGGTCATTGTTGACACACCACAGCAGACAGTGCACAACAATGAAATGTGTCCTCTGCATTTAACCCATATGTGACGTTGTGACATAGCAGAGGGCAGCTAATTTACCTTGCTCAGGGTACCTCAGTGGTACCTTGCTGGTCAGTGATTCCAACCAGCAATCTTTCAATTACAAGTATGCTTTAAGGCATGTAAAATGGCAGAACGACATCATATCAGAGCCAAACCTACAGTGAGTCAAGGAGAAGAGATTATTGTAAATGGTCTGCATGTTTCACATCAAGTCACTGATCTGGAGCGGAAAGCAGATTTCACTGGTTCAGAAGTGACCCTGAGTGTGACTCAGATCACTGTGTAAAGGATGCATCACAATGCCCTCCTCAAATACGATCCTCAGTCGTTTTTTAAATCAAAAGCTTTTGCGTTTTTTTTAACTGGCTGCATGGGAGCCTCTGGAGAATCTCTCGCCGCTGAGTGTAGGATGTGTGTCAGAGGCCAGGGCTCTCCTGCCTCCAAACTGCGGTCGCTGACTCATCCGCGCACCACTAACACGCTTCAGTTTGTGATTAAGTTTGGACAAAATGGTGCATTTGTGCTGTGAGAAAAGATTATCACATGTGCCGGTATGGAGTGTGTTAATCAGAGAGCTCTCCTTAGTACTGTAAAGCAATAATACATTTGTCTCAAATATGAATTAATAAAGTAATTTCTTTCTCCCAGAAACATCAAATAGTTAAAGGTATTGCTGTTGCACTGTACTGCATAATTCCAGCATTACAAATTCTGAATTATACACATGTTGCTAACAAATTTTGTGATTTGTTGATGGATGTTGATTATGTATCGAAAATTTACTTGACCTTGAATTCTGTTTGTGTAATCATTGATTTTTGGTGGAAAATTAGTTAAAACGAAGAAACCTAGTAAAACAGGATACAGCAAGAAGGTTCCAGGTTTGGTGGCTTGAGACCAGACAGTAATAGGCAAGCAAAGGGCTCACAATGACCAATGAAGAAATGACATCCACTTACGACGGTCCTCTACAGATGGGCTCGGATGGCGGAATCACTGCCCAGGAGCAGGTGTACCTCCTATACGATGTCAAGGTGCAGTGCCTGCAGAACGTGTCGTCGCACGACCCCACAGGTGAGCGGAGGAGATGCTGCTGTTCAGAGAGCTGTAAGGTGACCAGTACAAGAACGCATTTTGAGAGGGACAGTCTGCTTTAAACTGACCAGCAGTTTGAGAGGCACAGTCAGCTGTAAAGTGACCATCAGGAGACTGTAGTTTGAGAGGTACATCCTCGAAAGACAGGAAATGTCAAGAGCTTTCTTGGGTATAATCATTATTGCCATTTTGTTCCCTTTACAGAAAAATCATTTTGGTCCCTCTAGACCACACATGCATTAGTGAAGATGGAAATATTTCAACTCTTGCTGGAGGTCCAATACTGCCGTTCGATTCACATTAACATTTACATGAACAAAAATCCTAGCTCTCGACACACTGTGATCAGCTGACCTGGCATCATTGTGCCCTTACGGTTAATGGGTACCAGCTACCGGTAGAGTGGTACAGTGGGCTGGATGCTGGCTCCTTTATTCTGAAGTTCTGAATTCAAATTTTCAGTATGGCCATGTGCTCTTGGGACTCGTCTGTCTCAAAAATGTATATTGCTTTGGATAAAAGCATCTGTTAAATAAATGAATGTACTGTGCTCATATAGTCTCACTTCTCCCTCATATCTGATGACATGCCTTTTGTACGTCTGGTCATGTGGGATCTTATGACTGTCATGACCTGCTCATCCAATCCCCCCTGTGCTACACCCCCCTTGCTACCTTATGTGGAATCCCTGTGTTACCAGCTGTTTCTTGTTGTTGTTAATTAGTCTCATGTATTTAAGACTGCATTTGAGTATGTTTCCCCAGTTCTGTCATTAGCGTCATATCATGTCTGACTGTTCCGAGTTTGCCCAGAATTAAATCCTCTGTTTTACCCTATTCCCTGAGTCTTGCCTCTGCTTCCATGGTCCATGCCTTCGTGCAACCGTTATACAATGACAGAACTCACTAAAAAGACACCTCGCTTCACTGTAGAGGAGTATCTGAATTTGGTGGACGAGGTGAGCTACTGGCTCTGGCAGCCAGAGATCCAGGAGGATCCCACTGCTCACACTCTTGCTGCTCAGTCAAGAAACTTGTTGAAGGAATTTTCCCTGTCTAGCGCCCAGCATTTAGTCGAAGAAGTACGGCAGAACCTGGTCCAAGCTGAGAGGCGGAGTCGATGATGAGGCAGGTACACTTGGACTGTGGATTGCCTCTTCTCCCGTCGGCTAAACTATCTCTTGCTCCTGCTAAGTCAGCTCGCACAAAGAAGCAGAGAGACCGAAGATGGGAAGACATGCCAGGTGTCTGTGTGGGGTTCGTCTCGGTCTCTGCTGCCTCTCCTGCAGTGTGTCAGGAGGAGCTTCTCCCAATTTTTGATCTGCCGGTGTTCGCATCACCGGGTCAGCCCACTGCTTCACTGTCTGTGCTGGAGGCTCGTCTGCCTGCTGCTTTGCCTGTACCTGAGTAGGCACCCGAAGCCTGCTCTGTCACGCTTGTTCCCGCCCCCGTGGTTCCTGCTCTCCTGGACCCTGTTCTGGCCCCTGTTCCCATGGCCCCAGTCCCAGTCCCCGAAGCACTCCTGTACCATCAGACCACCATTCCTTCTCCCTTGGAGATGAAAGAGGAGCTTGAGTGGGACCCCTCAGGGATATCCCTGATGACTGGCCCATTGAACCCATTTAGTGGGTCATCCAGAGCAGCATCCCAGTATGGCAGATCCCGGCCAGGTACCCACCTCTCAGTGTCCTGCAGAAGGAGGGGACACCTGCGCAGGGGTCGGGTCCCACCCGCCCTGCCCCCTGGCTCACCGTCAGTTCCTTTGGATCTTGCTCGGCGGTCGCCTATGGTCCTCCCTGTGGTGCCTCGTCAAGTAGCTGCGGTCCCACCTCCAATGCCTCGTTCGGTCGCCTGCGTGTCCCCCTGCTCTGTCTCATCTGACGCCTGTGCCTTTGCTGGTTATGGCTGTGCCTTCACCTGCCACGGCTTCTGCTCCATGCTTACTTCCTTCGTTGTCCCCTTCACCTCCTTCCTCGCCTCCTCCAGCAGTCCCTCCACCTTCCATCTTCCTCCTCGCCCCCCCTTCAGTGTCTCCTCTGGCTCTGGCCTCACATTCGTTAAGGGTCCCTCCAGCTCCGGCCTTGCGGTCGCCTGTGACTGCTGTGGCTCCCACCTTCCACCCACTGGGATTCACTCTGGCTCCCTGTTTCCCCCTGCCCTCTGCTTTCTTGCCCCCTGGTTTTGTGCCTCCTGTGTTTGCTCCCCATCCTTCTGTTCTACCTTAGTTCCCTCATGGTCCCTTTGTTCCTCCTGTTGGGTTGTCCCCTGCTGTTGTCCTTCCGTTATTTCCATTTCTGCCTCTCTGTCTGTCCTCGTTCACTGTGGTGTGTCAGTTGGCATCCTGGTGGCTGTCTTTATCTGTTCTGCATGTCGGTCCTATTCCCTTTGCCTCGTTAATGTTTTTCGCTTCTGTTTCCCCAGGTGCTGCCCCCATTTTTGTCCCTCCGGTCCCTTTAGGCACATCCAGAGTACATGCTTTTGTGGGGGGGTGGGGGGTTCTGTCATGACCTGTTCGTCTGATCCTCCCATGAGCCACGCCCCCCCTCACTACCTTGTATGGAATCCCCGTGTTAACAGCTGTTTCTCATTGTTGTTAATTAGTCTTATGTATTTAAGTCTGCATTTGAGTATGTTTCCCCAGTTCTGTCTTTAACGTCATATGGTGTCTGCCTGTTCCATGTTTGCTTGGAATTAAATCCTGTGTATTCCTCTATTCCCTGAGTCCTGCCTCTGCTTCTGCAGTCCGTGCCATCACTGTTTTGGAATGACTCTGTCAGCCTTCTGTCCTGAGCTCCTTTGTGATGTGTGGACAGGGAAATGGACTTTATTTAGGGCTCATCACTCGGTTCTTATATTCAACTGCAGTAGATGAAGATATCATCTGATCTTCGGAGCAGGCAGCGTAGTTCAGAGAGCAAATTAATGAATTTGTAACAGTTGTGAAATGTCCTGGGGGAGAGGGCAGTAATCCTGGCAGGAAGAGGGGTACTGCCAGGGCTGCTGTATGAATTTAATCACAACATTTATTCCACTTTGAAGCCCCTTTAAATCCTTCATAAGAGTGTGAAGGCAGGGTTTTACAATAAACAAATAAATAGCCCTTCAGCCAGTTGGGGGCGCTGCCTGAAGTTGTCAATGTGGTAGCTGTCATGCAGAGGTGTGAGTCATCCGCTTGGGCACTGGTAGGTCGCTTCTTTCAATGTGTCCCACCCCCGCAGCCTCTTTGAGTTTGTTTTCAGGCTTGTTCTCTCGTAGTACTGTTCAGATTTGCTCACATGTTCAGCTGATTGAGTTACCTGACCTCCTACTCTTCACCAAGTAGAAGAATCCATTAAGGTTACTGGATTTTTTTCACAGTGGCATCAGAGTAAATTATGCTTTAAAAGGTTTCTATTAAAGTAGCGGATGTGGCAGCGGCACCATGACATGACAGTAACTCTCCTCCTCTTCATCCTCATCTACCTCATCCTTGCTTGTGTGTCCAGATGAGCTCTGCCCCCCTGGGTGGGATGGCCTGATCTGCTGGCCACAGGGATCCCCTGGAGCAGTTACACAGGTCCCATGCCCTAAATATGTCTACGACTTCAACCACAAAGGTACGCTACATCCTCTCATCTTCGCATGTGTCTGCCAGGAAACCTCACAACTCAAGTTCGATGTTATAGAGGAATTCACTGCCTTTGATGCTGCCTGCCTGCCATCACCGACAGCTTCATGGAACTATCTCCGAGCTTTGACATTCATATCATGGTGCTTTTAATGTTTTTTTTTCTTTTTAGTTCAATTCAAGTTGCTCATTTTACAGAAAGGAAGAAATTTGGGTTCATGTCCCTGATTGTTTTCAAAGGCAATAAAATTTTATGTGAAAACAGGGCAGACAAAACCTCCACTGTCGCAGATTTACGTAAGTATATCATATCATATGATGCAGTCTGTGTATGTATCCTGTAGGTCACGCCTACAGGAAATGTGATACCAACGGCTCATGGGTTTTTCTGGAGAGCTTAAACAGGACGTGGGCAAATTATTCTGAATGTTTGAGGTTCCTTCAGCCTGATCATGTGGTGGGGAAGGTAAGCCACATTGGGGTGTATTCATATGAATTACTCACTCTCATCCTCAATCCCAGAATTCATAGCCAAACTCTAGCAGATACATGAGTGGTCTGGTTCTATCCAACCCAGCTCTTTTTTGACAGTGCTTCTTGCATGTTTTCAGCAGGACTTTTTCGAGCGACTCTACATCATGTACACCATCGGTTATGCAGTGTCCTTCAGCTCCCTCCTGGTTGCCATCTTTATCATCGGATACTTCCGGTAAAAACTGCTGTATCTAACTGTTTCTTGTTGACAGGTGGACTTGCTCTATGATACTTTGGACTTTGGATGTTCTGACCCAGTCATAAACCCAAGTTTTATTTATAAGGTCACGAATCGGGGGCAGCATGTGGCTCAGTGGGCTAAGTCTGTGTGCCTGTAATCACAAGGTCGCAGAGTCAAACCCAGCCTCAGCATGTCTGCGGGTCCTTGAGCAAGGCCCTTAACCCTCAGCTCCCTGGGTGCCCTTCGCGGACAGTTAAGGGAGGCGTAAAAAACTATTTCCCATGGGGATCAATAAAGTTGTAATTACTAAATTATAGTCATTCATTCTGGCATATTTATTGGCCATATGCCACTCATTGGTTCTCAGCTAGCCAAGTAAGCACCGTTTCCTGTAGGGGTCAGACAATGGAGTGCTGTTACTTTGTAATGAGGAAATGCACATGTATTGGCTGGGGCTTGCCTTGTGGGATGGGTGTTGAGCTCAGAGTTTCACTGTCATCTTCAGTTGAGATTGCAGGATGTTTATGAATCACCTGTGAAATTACAGAGCCAGTGCTAATCACACACTGCGAGTTCTCCCGTCTGCTCCATGTTTATTTACATATCAAGTTTATGGGAGCAATTACTACTGTGCCAATCTGCTATGTCTAAATAATGTGCTCCACCTGAGAGTGACAGGAAATGCACGAGCCTCAGCGATTATGAGCCCATCTTCCGCTGTTCATTGCAGTTCGTTTAAAGCGTGACAGCTTTATCGGCTCATGCGCAGGTGCTTGGACTTGCGCTGTTCAAAATAATGATAAACAACAAGGACAGCCCACCAGAGAAGCCAGCCCCACACGGCCGGAGCGAGCCACTCACATCTGCTAGCAGCTTTAGCTATGTCTGACACCAGCACCCTCAAGCCAAATCAAGTGCTCTATCTCTGTCCTTAGGCGCCTGCACTGCACGAGGAACTACATCCACATGCACTTGTTTGTGTCGTTCATGCTGCGAGCCGTCAGTATCTTCATCAAGGACCGCGTGGTACACGCCAATGTCGGCCTTCAAGAATTTGACTCGGTGCTGATGGACAACTTCAGAACCGTCTCTGTGATGTCGGTGGACAAGTCTCAGTATGTGAGTCGTCATTCCTTCCTACCTAAGCTGTAACATAGTTTGTAAGAGAGATAGTGTCCACAGTGCTGCCGCCAGCATTATCTCCAGAGATGTTACATGATATTACATGGGCATTTTGAGGAAGGAACATCTGGTCTAGATCAGGCTCTGATTGTGTGAAAACTGCAGTGTGTGTCTGTGATCGGAAGGTCGGCGCTTCGAATTTTATGCTTGGCAATGTAGTCATAATCTGGTTGGGCCCTTGAGCAAAGCCCGTAACTCCTCGAAATGCTCCAGGGCTGCCGGATGGATGACCTGAACTTGTGCTCAGACATGCTCAGTGACTCTCAGTGACTCTCAGTGACTCTCAGTGACTCTCACCTCTCATTCTTATGCAAATGGAAAATAAACCCTTAAGGTTAATCTCATATACTTAAGCTATAAAGGCAGGTGGCATTACTGTAGTTTAATGTTGTTCAATACAATATTCATGTATTTAGCAAATACGGTGATTTCTCACAGATTTATAAAAAAAAAAACCTACAATAACAAAACAGGCAATTAAGAGCGGCCAAGCCTCTGGGGTCTGCTAATGAGGAGAAGCTAAATGTGGAAGCTGGAATCCACCTCCAAGCTCCTACTTTCAGCAGAACGCCTCCACATTTTCTCCAAATCACCGACGGAGCTGCCTGCGGTGCCCAGAGCAGGCCCTTGCGGTATGAGGAGGGGAGAGGAGCTCATGCCATTGTGGGTAACACACGGCCTCTGTGCAGCCATCATGGTCCTAGAAGAACTCATACTTATTTAGGACTCACATGCTGAGTGACTCAGTGACACCCTGCTCAATCAGACAGTTAAATTAGCATTCGTACGTGACCTGACTCCTCCTCTGTCCCATTCAAGCTAATCTGCTTGCTGATTCTTTCCAGAGCCACGGACTCTGATGTTGACGAAACAACATGATATAATATAATTACATCATCCTTCCATGCACCAATATAAAAGCATTATCCTCTGTAGGACAGAAATGCAAATAAATAGCTATCCATTTAAACTGCAAATAAAATGCAAAAAGTCTGATTGGATGTTTAAAAATCCCCCCTAACCCAAATGAATGAGTTCTGGATTTGTTCAGCGTTTAAGCTCTGTTTCCTAGGGTTTGTTTACTACCACCGCATGGCGTTTCCTCTGGCGCCAATTCCACAAGGAATAAGAAAATTACAGCAAGCGAACCCCCAAATCTGCACATCTTAATGCACATGTACACAACGCCAGCTTTCAGTGCTGCAGGGATTGCAGCTGCACTGCATTGATCGCAGTGAATTGCATGCATACAAACTTTCCTTCATTCTTTCAGATAATTTTGTCAGGTGAATCTTTTTGTGTGGGGTTATACAGCCATCAGGCCCAGGTCAGCTGAGAGACTCTGTAGGGGGTGGGGGGCGAGGAACCTACATACAATCAGAAACACACCCTGTCTCTCCCTGAGATCTGTGGCCTGTGCTGCCTTATTAAATCAGAGAGGCAGAGCAATGACACTCTCTCTCCTGCCCTTATAATGTCCTTTGGCTACTTATTTATAGGGCACATTTACAGCTCTGGCAATAAGATCATTAACTTTATTTAAGGGTTTATTTAAAGGTTTAGTGTTAATGAACTTGCTGTTGTCTTTAAGCTACTCATTGTCAAAAGGAAACTTGGAATTAGATGATTGTTTAATATGTGACAAGTTTAAAGCACAAATGGGTGTGTCGGTGTTAAATCACCCCATACAGGCTTGTCAGAGTGCCCAGAGAGGAAGGCCAGCTCACTATATTATCCATTTGAAACCCGGTGGTTTGTGGTTCAAATACCCCAAGGGACCCCGGTGTGGTGCCGCTGACCACCATCTAATCACAGGGCTGGCTGTATGAAGAGGTTTGAGGGATAAAAAAGACTCAAGAGTTCTTTACTGTCAGCACGTCTACGTATCCAAGTACACAGTGAGCTGAAACGCCATTTCTCTCGGGCCCCCTGTGGTGCTACAGATAATTACAAATACATAAATAATGCATGACATCAACACAATATAGTATAAATACCAATTGTGTACAAAACTATGATTATGTGGGTTAAGAGTGGAGTCAAATCCTAATATGGTATTCAGCAAAGCAGAAATAGTGGATTTTTATTAATTTTTATTTTATAAAAACATTAAATAATATAAGACTGCCTTCTGTATAATGGTATGGCACTTAATCTAACTTAAAAAAACCAATAATACTTGATAGTGGTGATAAAAATGTAGGTTATGCATTAATTATTTACTTTACTGTAATGTTTTGTGACTTTTTAGGGAGAACAGGTAAAGAATAGGTGCAGTAAACCATATAGGTATGTTTACAGTGTATATAATATGTCCTAATGGACAGAATGTAACCCAAGCTTGTGTTCTGTAGATCAGGGGCCAGATCAGATCAGTTCAGTCAGGTGTAGATTAAGGTTTCTTTCTAGGCATACAGTACTTCATATTCTGTCTCTTCAGCATCCTCCAGTGAGGGTGGATGGTGGTGGTCACAGTGTCCACACTGGCATTTACTTGCTTAGAATTTCATTTATTGGTCTGAGTGTGTGCTAGGAACTGAATGTTATGTTTAAAATGATTTTCTTTTCTATGATGTAGATAGTCATATGTTTATTATAATAATTCTGAATGATTAAATATTGGTTTATGGTTTTCATAAACCTAGTAATCGTTTATCGAACCAAACGTATATTAACACTTTAATATCCTAAAACTAGTGCAATAGAAGTGCAATAAAAACTAGATTATTACACCTGTTTCCATTTTTATTCAAATACAAATATAAATAATTTTATTGCCTCAACAAATTCAGATACAAATACCGGGCTCTCTGCACATCCTTAATGTGCATGAAAGTAGTCAGGGATGCAGGCAGGTTTGACAAGAGGGCGCGTGGCATTATGCAGGCAGGAAACAGAAAGTGGACCAACTCACTAGCGGCTCAGAGGACAAACGGGGGATTCACTAACAAACAGAAAAAACACTAGAAATACTTATAAAACAAAAACAGCCTACGAGGGGTCAAAAGTAAAGGGGGACAAAACAAAGACTAACTGCAAATGGGGTCTGTAGGCAGGCGACATACATCATCAACATCAAACATCGAATAGCAAAACAACAACAATGAACCACTGGGGAACTGAAGTTAGGCAGGAACTTAAATATGAAAACTGAACTGGGTAACGATGCAGCAGAAGTGAGACATAGACAATTAACCAATCAGGGAGGGTGCAGGACAACAGGAACAGGTGACAGGTGGAACTAATTAACTCAGGGACTGGGAGGGGAAAACTAAGACACTGACAGAAACAAGGAAGCGAAATATACACTAGGGGAATAACAAACAGGTAAAAACACAAGCACGGGTACAAAGAATGAAACCAAAACCAAATACAAAGCACTAGGGAACAAAATACAAAAACAGAGGAGGTGAGATTCAAGCACGTGACAAAGGGATTTGCAGGTAGCCGCATGCTCAACACATTGAACCATACGGCTGAAAGGGAGCAGGGGTGAACACAAAGACTGACAGTAGGAACAGGATGGCCAGCGACGCCTGCTGGCCAAACAGGGACGGGACAGCAAACTGAAATAACAGGAGCTGACCCTGAAAATTACTAAGAGTATAACTGCTTTAGGAAGCAACATTCTTGGTGTAGAGAAGAGTCTTGGATATGGGAATATTAAAGCTCAGGTCCCGCTGGGTGTCTCTGTGGTAATTAGCTTGTCCTGTGTATTTCTTGGGGTTTTCACGCATCGTTATGGCTGCAAAGGAGCTGCACTGTGCTTGTGCTTCAGTGATGGTACTGAACGGGGTTTGGCACATGGGGGCTGCAGAAGCTTTTGGACAGAGGTGCACGTGTCTCCTCCTCCGGGCACAAGGTGTTATCTTCCGAATGAGAACCCAACTGTCGTCGGAGGAGGTGCAGCGATCAGCAGAGAGGATGAAAGAGAACCAAGCCCACGCTGCAAAGGGGAATGTTTGAAGAGAGCATTTTCTAGAAAGCGTGTAAGCATTCTGCGGAGATGATCCTTTGGGGGGATTTGAGCCGGATCCTCCCTCCACTATCTTCTGTGAGTTCCTGACAGGAAACAGTCGATGTTACAGCACAGGCACCTAAGCCAGGACTCTGCTGTTCTCCTTCCGTCCATTGCACCGTTTTCCTCCATTTGTTTGCCTTTTTTTCTGTAGCTATCCTTTGAAGCTGAAGCAGAGTGGAGTCAGAGCTTTCGTTTACCTGTTTACTTTGTCTTGTCTTTGTATTCTTTAAGCATAAGTTCCTTTATTGTTTTCTCCATGTTGCTTAGGCTGGGTCATTTCTTTTCATATATTTAATGAAGGCTTTTAGGTTTGTACTTGTTTGTCCTCCTTGTAATGAATTGAAATCTCTTTCTGAATGATTAAGTATAAATATGATTTTAGAGGCATTAAACATTTGCTCTGACTTACCACCCATTAACTATAAAAGTAAACTTACATGAAGAATTTGGGCAAAAGTTAGATATGCACATTATATGCAGTGGCAATCGCAACTAGAAAACAAGTGACATTTTCGTAATATGCAAAATCACGGCTTATCCAAATTCAGAGTTATTCTACCATGAATAGAAAAGATGTATTTTAATCATATTTCATAAGTGAAACCTATGCCACATCACAAAATAAATGGCTTAAACTAAAAAATTGAAGAAGGCATGCAATCAAAATTAGAGCATGGTAAAAAAAAAAGTCTACAAATGAATTCTGTCAACTTTTTGATGGTTGCGACTTTCAGAGATTAATAGGGAGCACAGAGGTCCTTGCCTTCAGTGGTTGACACATCATTGCCCACAAGACATAATCACTTTCTCACTCTGCTCTGACTTGATTGTGTTCCGCTCGTCTTTCGGTTTCTTCCACAATTTGGCAGCTGTGCTGGGTTTGTTTGCCATAATTTTGTTGCCAATTACCTTCCAGGGATTCTTGATAGGGTTCAAATCAGGACTCTGGGCTGGCCATTCCATGGCCTTGATGTTCTCAGAGGAATCGCTTCACCTGATTTGCAGTGTGATAAGGTGCATTGTCTTGTATAAAAATGACTGGCTGCCTGGGTGTTGCTCGTAGGGAAGGAACCGCGTGTTGCTGAAGGAGGTTCTGATACTCGTTAGCAGTCACCTTGCCATGTAGCCGTATGTCCACACCTCCTCTGTCCACACAACATGCTCCTCGCCAAAGGGCTCAGCTCGCCTTTTCAGTCTTCTTGCTGATGAGTGGCTTGGTCACTGAGGAATTGGCTTTTCAGTCTATATCGTCCCAGACGATGACACCCTGCCAAGACAAGTTCTTGCCCTGCCCAGATCTAATCTGGCAAGCAATTCCAGATGTTGAACCGATCCCCCACAAGAGTCTCCCCATCTTCCTGTTCACTTGTGCTCTCTTCATAAGTGGGTAACCAGCCTTTTTTCACTAGAATGACTTAGTTTTATTGTACTGCTCCAGTATTTAAGAAATGAAACTATTAGCTTCTCTTCCAGCGGCTAAGAGGAACGTCCATTTAGCCTTCATCTGAACAACCTGATGTCACAGGGTCTCAGGCACCTACTGCAGCAGAGGTCCACCATCTTGCAGAATGCCTACCAACGTAGTCAGATAGGCTGGGGATGCCAGATATTTCAAGATGTTTCAGATTAGACGCAAGAACTGCCAAGTATAACAAATAGTTCTCTGATTTTGATCACATGTGTTTCCCAAATGTCTTGTGTAAACCATTTATCGTATGATCTGGCATAGCTTTCACTGATGAAATGATTGCCTCTCTTTTATTCATGTTAGAATAACTTTGAATTCAGAAAATCTGTGACTTTGTACATTACAACAATGTCTCTTGTGCTCTGATTTTGATCACCGCATCTTTTGTGTTAAACACTCTCTGTGCTCGCCTTTCTGCCCTGCTATCTCTGTGCTCGCCTTTCTGCCCTGCTATCTCTGTGCTCGCCTTTCTGCCCTGCTATCTCTGTGCTCGCCTTTCTGTCCTGCTATCTCTGTGCTCGCCTTTCTGCCCTGCTATCTCTGTGCTCGACTTTCTGCCCTGCTATGCACATACAGTACTGTGCAAATGTTGTAGGCAGCCAAAGAAAATAATGTTTAAATGATCATTATGTTGGTGCAAAACTATAATATTATGCCCGTCAAAGTGTTTCGGCTTATCCATTTAAAAATCTCTGCTAAAATCACCCAGTTATTTGCCGAATATTATATTGCGGAAATCTGCAGCAATCATATAATAATATAAGCTCGTGTATTTTTTGACTCGACCGCTAGCAAACCTTTTATAGCCAATCAAGGTTTTCATTGACCTTTTTAACGACTTAATTTAATTAATTAAGTGAGCTGGCTGTGAAATTTAATACATACATGGAATGGCTGAGGTGCCCCTAAGGAGGGGTTTGGGAACTGAAGTGGTGTTCATCTAGCCATCCAACTAGATATCAAAATTTAAGATGCAGGATTGTTTATTTGTCACGTACAGGTTATGCAGTGAGATGTGTTAGCTAAATCGCTTCTGCACTGTGCAGTAGAAAGGAGAGCCAGTAATTTCATTAGTAATTAAGATGCTTAACCATTAATAGACAGTCCTGGAAGAGAAATAAAATTTAAAATGAAATGAAATTTAAAAATAAAATTAAATAAGAAAATACATACAAGCGATTAGGAGCTGAAAAATTGAATAATGTGCACGGGCAACAAAGTTATCCTGCACATTGTCTACAATAGTGAACGTAGAGCAAACCTGGAAAATGAACAGCATACAAAGTGGCATTGTGCATGTAAGGATCCAGACTTTTGAAGTGCAGACTTAGGTGTGTGGATTCTGGGGGGTGGGAGGGGAGGGGGGGGGGTAGGAGATTAGACTTGTCACTGTTACAGATTCTTATGGCACGAGGATAGAAACTCGCCCTGAATCTCTCAGTTTTGGACATCAGGCTGCATAATGTCTTTCTCGAGTTCATCAGTAACTTTTTGGAGAACAGAAGAACATGGGTGATAATTCAGCCTAAAACGTGACAGTTGAAGTCAGTGTTACCAAAGCAGCACATAACACCAGGTCAGGCCCAAGGGCTCCTTGACAGCAAGCAAACATTTAAAGGGCTATTTAATGTTCAGTTTACTGATCATCAAGGGTGACTGATGTGATATAACCATTTATTAGACATGGCAACAATGAGTGGTCCAAAGGAAGTCTATTGTCTGCTTATATTGATTTACCAAGCATCAGCTTGAAGGAGCTGTACACTGTCTCCTCAGGCCAACCGCACAGCTGCCTCTAAACCCAAACCCAATGACACCTCCCTCACTAATGAAGACCTGGACCCAGCCAGCTATGACACTGAGTGTTTCTGTGTTTTGGGGGGGTGGAGGCACTGAAGAGAGCCCCGCCCAGTAATCCCGGGCAAAGCTGGCTGCCGCAGGCGTACGGAGCATCTCCACAAACAGCCCATCATTTCTTGTCTTTGGGTTCCTCCTGCAGATTGGGTGCAAGATCACTGTCCTCCTCTTCATCTACTTCTTAGCAACCAACTACTACTGGATCCTGGTGGAGGGGCTGTACCTGCACAGCCTCATCTTCATGGCCTTCTTCTCGGACACCAAGTACCTGTGGTGGTTCACCATGGTCGGCTGGGGTGAGTTTGGGGGTCACGTGCCACCCCAGAGCATCATGGGAGAAGAGATGGGAAAGAAGGGAGTAGCATATACAGAACCAGACTCTAACACACCCCATTACCAGCCTTATTCAAGTCATATAATACCGATACAAATTCAGATGCTGCTTAAATAAAGGAGCATGTACAGGGGCGAGGCCACTGGGGCACGGGTCTCAGCTGAAAGCTGATTGGCCCCCAGGTCAAAACATATCATTGGCTAATAATAAAGTTAGACCCTTTTATTTCCCTCACATTTAAAAAGTGCTAGAATTCTCCCACTCAGTGAGAAACGTACAGTATCTGTATGTCTGGCATTCACATCGACTTGTTGCAAAATGTATAGCCTAAATGAGGCAAGTGATGTCCGTGTTGATAGTTATTTATACTTGCTCTCCTTGAGAAAGGCACTGTTAAGGACTTCCGGCTCTTCATTGCCATTGTGCTCCAAGGCGCCACCTTCCCTCGCCTGTGTGAATTGCATGCTGGGTTAGAGAGCATCCCACTGAACTAAGCTGCTGGTGGGACACGCAAGCAGCAGCTTTATCTCATTCGCTGTCTGTCTGGCCGCCCACTTCACTTCACTGAAGCCACAATCAGAGGCACACTTCTGATTGTACCGCATTAGGCTGGGCACGGCGCTCCGTCGGGGTCACACCAGGGGACTCGATGTTTACACATCACAGAACCCCAGGTTCCGGTGATGAGCAAGACCATCCGAGCTGGAGGAGATGTCCTGAGCACACCCTGTTTATTCAGCCCTGGCGTGAGGTTCTGGCACCATGGCGAGGGACGGGGGGTTTTGTCACATTTGAACTGCGGGGAGGTGTTCAGGCTGGATGGGGGGGGGGGGGGGGGTTGAAGCAGACCTCTATAAACACACAGATAGGAGAAGAAACTTTTGGCAAGAAAAGAGTGAAGCACAAGAACAAGCAAAAGTGTTTTCTATGTCCATGCAACGGGTCATTCTATCCACACGACAATCTGACTTATCCCACCCTGTTTATACACTCGGTTAGTATTTGCTGTAAGGTGAACACCAGCCTGGTGCTTCTTGGGAGTCTGTGATCCTCTGCAGGGCAGGATTACGACTGGTGTGTGCCTGCAGAGGTCTGCTCACCCCGTTTGATGTGGTGTAAGCAGCAAACAAGAGAGCTCCTGTCTTTGAAATGCTGATTAGCCACCCGAGCTTTAGGGGAGGACCTCACAGAAATCGCCATCTCACAAGCTTCTGCAGTTTCTGTTTCTCTGTTAAGATATGCAGTCTAGTGAGGTGAGACATTCATGCAAATCATTCATGCAAAGATAGGTGTTAATTGGTTGTTATCCAATATCTTAACATTTCTGTCATAAAAACAAACATAAAATAGGAATATTTTGTGTACGTTTCTATTTAGTCTCATTGCTTTAATAAGATGGAAAAGTTTTGTTGTCCTATAATGTCAGTCTTATATTTCTCGTTTAACAGCATGTTTGTGAACGGCCCAGTTCTGAAGTTTTAATGATAGTGATTCTCTGCTGATATTGACACAATCGCACGTCCAGAACAGAACTAAAAAAATACAAAGCATGCAGTTGGCATTCGCTGTCACCTTTATCAAAATAAGCTCTGATGCGTCCTGTCCTGTGTCCCCGGTCACTCTGAGGTCTCCCTGTGGTGTCTCTGCTGTGGTTCCAGGTGTCCCCGCTGTCTTCGTGGCGGCCTGGGCCATCGTTCGGGCAATGCTGGCAGACGCCAGGTAAGAGACACGCTAATGGCCATATTTGTTGGACAGGTCTTAAACAAATCAGGTACAGGCCCAGAGTGATTGCAGGCAGATTGTACTTCATCCAATATGTAAATGTGTGACATGTTCACTGTCATCAGGATTGTTTTGCAAATTATACAGCTCACTATGGAAGCTTTCCAAAAATGTCTATCTCACATCTATTAATAGATATTGTCAGATATTATCACACACGGCCATGTCTCTCGAGAGCTGGTGTCCTCCTTGTTTTCTGCAGTTTGATGCAAAGACCGAACTCTGCATGATTCCTATCAAAAATGCACATTGAATGCAGAAATGACTCTTGTGTTACTTTGGAGAGAAATGTGGACAGTTTTAGTCCTGCTGTAGTGAGTTTTCCTGCTTAGGTCTGGCTCCCCTGCCTGCGGGGTGTGTGTGGGGGAGAGGGGGGGTTGCTGTCCCTTAGGCCATCAGTAATAGTTTGGGGGATTTCTGTCCCAGTTTGAGACGACGAGAAGGTGTCCAGTATGTAAGCCAGTCTGTTACTGTTTAGCTAGCCTTCACTTGGGGGGAGGCAGCTCACTGTCAGCTCTTTCCCTGTTTGATTGGACATCTTCAAGCAGATTTACTGGGGGGGCAGAAGCACTACGGCATCCGGTACAATGACAGCCCTATAGGTGGAGATTTCTGGTCCAGAGATTACAAATCCAGACCAAGATTTTGTTTCAACCAACTGACTGAGTACTCTATGACTGTGGCTCTTTATACTCAGCTAATTGGTTGAAACAAAACCTTGGTCTCGATTTGTACTCTTTGGACCTGAAATCTTCGCCTCTGGAAAACCATAACCCAACCCAACTAATCCGTGTCCCTGCAGATGCTGGGAGCTCAGCGCAGGAAACATCAAATGGATCTACCAGGTGCCCATTTTAACCGCCATCGGAGTAAGTGAGCTCAGCACCCGCAGTCTTCCGCAAACCCACCTGTGTAGCTGGTATCATGCTGAAGGAGGGGCCTTCCAACCTGGGGTGAGGTTATTGTTTCTGTGGTCTAATTCAAAAAGTCACTTTGGCGTCCCCCTGAAGATCACAGCTAGCTAGCTGCTTAGCAGAACATAACGTTTCAGCATCTCCCAAACGCCAGGGGTCCCACGCAAATCCACGGTTTGAGTAGTGGTAAATACCATTACTGTATAAGCTTTTTCATGGCTCATATTCCATTCCAGAGATTGCGCTTGTATGTTCAATGGCAAGACTTTACTTCCCCTATCACAGTAGATTAAATTGGCATTGTTATTAATAGCTGCTAGAACCATAACAATACAAATTAACTGAAATGAATACATCAGATGGTCCACAAAAGATACTCTATTCTAGGCAGGCAGCGGACAGTTAGCAAAAAACTGCCCCCGGTGCTGGTCTATAAACAGCCATTGTATGAAATTACCTTCTGGGTGTAGATGGGTTCTGCCCACTAACTTGGAACTGAATGGATCAGTGACAGTCTGCCTGAAACCTTTTTAATGGTCTAGGCAGAGGAACATGGACCATGAGCTAAAGCAAGACTTTTTCTGAGTGTCAGATAATAATCCAACGGCAGGATTGTGTCGGTGCTTGCCTGGTCCTATCCCAAGTGTTTTCTCCCCGTGTCACTGCCTATCCTGTTCCCGTAGTATGTTTCCCTGCTTCCATAGCTCAATGGGTTATATGTGCGGCCTCAGAGGCTGAACCCCTCCCATCATGACTGTTTTTTTTTTTGTAATAATTGGTTTCTGTTTTCCTCGTGCCTCTTTGCTTTGCTTGTTTTGATTTGCCCTACTTGTGCGCTGTTTAATTTTGGTTCTGTTTTTGTTCCAAGTTTCATCACCGGTGTTTGGTAATGCTTCCCAGTTTGCTAGTTTCCTGTGTTTGTAAGTCTCTCCATCTGTTGTTGTTGTCCCGTGCCTTTGCTATTTGGTTAATTGTCTTATGGTCCACATCTGTCTCTTCTTAGCCTGTATGTATTTAACTGCCTACCCGCTTTCTGTTCCTGAGTTAGTCATTGAGTGTGTTGGGTGTGTGGTTGTTTGAGCTTTATCCTAGTTTCTGCATATTGTAGCCTTGCTTGGTTTTTTCCCCCCTTGTTCTGTTTCCCTAGTATGTTGATTTATGTTTCCTTCTTTTATCCTTATCGCTCCCGTTTTGTCTTGATCCCACATGGTCCCTTTATTTTCTGTTTCCCCTTTCAAGTTTAATTCAATTTTCGTCTTGGCGCTGCTCCGGAGATCATCACCTTTTTTCCGTTGTGTCATGCCCCACCATTACAACTAGCGTTAAAATATCAGTCACACTTTCCAAATTAATGTGGGATAGATTCCCAAATACCAATGTTTCTCAGATAACTGTGCGTATTTGGCTCTCGTGGATGCTGTTCAAATTTTTCATCTTTACATTCATTTGTATTTTATTCATACGTGTCAGCGATTCACTGAACGAATCATGTTCACGTCTGAAGTCGTTTGCTTTCAGTTGCTTTTCTTAATTATAAGCTCTACTGTGGAGCAGGTTGTTCAGACTTGTTTTCCTCTAAAATCTAACAGAAATTACTTGTAAAATGGTTAATAAAGAGATTGAAATAAAGTTTGAACACAAACTTCTCCGAAGGGCACACACAACAATTTAACAGATAAAAACTTGAACTTAAAAATATTATTTAATTTTTTTAAATTATTTTATTACTTTTTTCTCTCATTTTGAATGCATTGAATAATTCAGAATCATGGGGCTCCTGGGTAGCTTAAAATTGCAGAAAAATGGTGTGCATATTTAAAATGTCCAAGTATGTTCACCCAAAATCACTATCATTGTCCACGCAGTCAATTAACATTTCACGTTGAAAAGCTGCAGCTGCTGTAGCGCGCTCTACAACGCAGTGCAGTAGACCACGAACAAAACAAATGAATCATAGCATCTTCGTTACAATAATCAGGTTTGGAACAGTCTGTCTGTTACCTGCCTCCACTCCTTAGCAATTAGCATTATACACTCTTCCGTGATAATATAATACTGTGAAAGCGTCAGGCTGCTATAAGAGCCGTATTCCTGATAAAACGGAAGAGATCATTCATATAATTAAAATTCACAAAGTTCCGGTTGCGGGCGTAGACCTGTAATATGGTCAAATCCTCACCATGGCTTTAATTACATCTGAAGCAAAGGGGATTGGTTGCATTCGCTGAAGGGGTGGGGCTCCCCACAAGCCAATAAAAATCAGCCCTCCAACAGAAAAATGGTCATCCAAAGAGTAACTCATACGATTCATCCAGAACTGATATTTCAAGATGCAGGGAAAGTATGGAGAGTGGTAACCAGATAGACATTTAAGAATGGTGAATGTATAATTAATATCATGATATTAATATTGTGACCCTAATGGTGAAGAATGAATCCATGTCCTTTTGTTTATCCCTGTAGTTACAGTCCCTGAGTGAAGCAAAAAAATGCAGCATGTATATTAAGTGAATTCAGTATCAGTATAATAAAAAACTGAAGTGTACACTGAGATCTTCCTGACATGGATTTCATTCCAAACCACTGTTATTATAGTTCTGATTTTTTAATTTAGTTTTACTGTTATATTATTTCTGTTATATTGTTCAATTTTCATTTGAAATACAGTTGAGTTTTAATTAGTTTTCAGTGTGGTTTTAAGCACTTTTATTCATTTTTATTTTAAAGGTATATTTCTGTTTACTTTTTATATATTTTATTTTCATTTTAGATGTTAGTAACTTTACTTCTAAGGATTTACTGAAGGCTGTGGAGCTATTTTATGTGTCTGATCTTTAAAGGATCCTACAAGAATATGCAGTGTACATAATGTACTAATGTCCTCAAAAGGGGCAAAACATATAACGGGTATTATAATGGTAATTAAAGATAAACAAGTCATTACTTTAGCTAAATAGTATTAAATACAGTAATGGAAGGTATTTGATGTTTGTTTTTATTTCAGTTCATTTCAGGAAATTTTTATAGTGTTTGTTTAGTTATAGTTTTTTATGTTCATATCTTTATTTCAGTTCATGAAAATGTTTCCTTACACCTCCTTAATGACAATAACCCTTTTCCATATCATCAGTGTGGTAGGTATGTTGTTCAGATATCACTTGTGAAACTTTCAGGAGTCATAGTAATGGAGTGATGGAGAGGTGGAGGGATGGAGGGATATTGGGGGGATGGTGGGATAGAGAGCTGGGGGATGGAGAGATGAGGGAAGGGGGGATGAGAGATGGGGATGGGGTGATGGAGATGGAGGGATGGGGGAATGTGTGGATAGAGGATGATGTGGTGGAGAAATAGAGGATGAGGAATTGGAGATAGGAGGTGGAGGGATGGGAAGATGGAGGGATGGGAAGATGGGGCGATGGGAAGATGGGGAGATGGAGGGATGGGAAGATGGGGGGATGGAGGGATGGGAAGATGGGGCGATGGAGGGATGGGAAGATGGGGAGATGGAGGGATGGCAAGATGGGGCGATGGAGGAAATGCTTCCCAATGCTCATTGCTTTTTACTGGTCAGGCTGGTAGTAGGGTTTGGGCTCAGGATTTAGGTAGGTAGTAAGCTAGGATTTATTAGCAAGCAGCTGCTAGTTGTCACTGTACTCTGTGGTCATAAAACATCGTTTATTCTCATTTGCAGACAAATGCACTTCAGACCTCAGCATGGCTCTCTCTGCTATAACATTATGATGAAATATTTATGATTAAAGTAAGATGTAATGTAATGATCACAAAGAAGTAAATAACTTGGCAGGTGTTTGAAACGTAAGGCAAAAATGGGGTAAAATTAATATATATTCTTTTCTTGACTTTTTCAGCTAAACTTCATCTTATTTGTAAATATTGTACGGGTGCTTGCAACAAAGATCCGAGAGACCAACGCAGGGCACTATGACACAAGGAAGCAGTACAGGTGCGTGTGTATGTGTGTCTGTCTGTATGCATGAGCGTGCGTGTGTGTGTATGCATGTGTGTGTGAGAGTGCATGTATGTCTGGGTGCTTGTGTTCATGCTTCTGTGTGTGTGTGTGTGCGTATGTGTGTGTGCATGTATGTCTGGGTGCTTGTGTTCATGCTTCTGTGTGTGTGTGTGTGTGTGTGTGGGGATCCAGCTTCCAGGAGGCTCACTCCGAGAGCCTGTAATACTCTTTCGTAGACATAAATGAATGCAGGATAAATCACAGGGCAGGAGGGTAATATGAAAGTGGATTTAGCCATGGCAATAAAATACTGATGCATTTATTAGTGTTGAATATCTCATTTCTTACATGAGGGTGTATTTTTAAAATTAGCATTTATATGAAAAGCAGTCATACAAAAATGCTCTTTGTAAAAATCAATAAATTTTATTCCTGCGAGTAAACATTGTTTTTAGTACGCAGCAAAATAAGGAAACTGTTCCATAAAATTACTTTGATGTATCAAAAATAGAAGCTCAGAGCTGTGACAGTGACTCATCAAAGACAGCGGTCCCCCAAGGTAGCAGTGATGTCATTTCCTGCCCCTTCAGCATGTCCTGGCGAGGCAGGAGGCAGTATTTACGGTGATGGACTGTGATGCGTCACGTCCCCGTTTGGCAGAGTGGTGCTGCTCGGAATGCTGAGCTTTCCCCAGCTTTATGCTGATTTGTGCTCTCATTTTGATTTGAAATGATTGACTGCACCCAGTGAGTTAGGCCTGTGATCAGAAGGTTGCCGGTCAAATCTGTTGGGCCATTGAGCAAGACCCTCAACCTCCTGAAAAATGCATGTCTTACAAAAGGAGCGCATGAAGCCAAGAGGCAGACCAGTGTATCCAGACTCATGTAAATAAAGCATCCTTTCATTTGCTGGCATGCAATAAAAACATAGGAAATTTACAAGCGAGAGGAAGCCTTTCGGCCCATCAAGCTCGTTTGGGGAGAACTTAACTAATAGCTCAGAGCTGTTAAAATCTTATCTAGCTCTGATTTAAAGGAACCCAGGGTTTTAGCTTCCGCTACACTTGCAGGAAGGCTATTCCATACTCTAACTACAGGCTGTGTAAATATTTGTAAATATGGGGATGGGGTGGCAACATGTTGATGGGGCCCGAGGACGGTCTGTGATGTGTGGCAGGTCCCTGTGTGCTTCTGAGGATGGCATGGAATTGTCACACAGGGCAAACGCAGTGATACAGGGCAGCGTGGGAAAGGGTACGCACGCAGTGAATGGCACTAACATGCGAGGAAGACGCTCACGGTATCGTGTGTCTCCCTCAGGAAGCTGGCCAAGTCCACCCTGGTGCTGGTGCTGGTGTTCGGCGTGCACTACATCGTGTTCGTGGGGATGCCGCACGCAGCCAAGGGCGTCGCCTGGGAGGTCCGCATGTACTGCGAGCTTTTCTTCAACTCCTTCCAGGTACTGGTGCTGCTGGCCATCACATCCAGCATTATTCGGCCATGTGAAATTCTCCACTCGTCCCACGCGGTGGCCCTTCTGCCAGAATATCAGGAAGGCATCTGAAGTCACGCACGATATTGTGACGCTCCATTACTGCAATTTCTACGTAATACGTGAATAAGCAGCACCTACAGCAGGACTAAATGCATGCATTAAAGTAAATGCAAATGTGCTTTCACAGTTCTTAATTTTATCCCAGGAGAATGTTGGTTCTGCGGGGAAAGTCCTGCTCAGAAGCATCAGCGTAGGACGTGCTGTTCTTCTTAAACATGGTCTTTTTTGCTGCGAGCCCATCTGCCTCCTGGAGCTTCCTTACCGGCCGTATTCCTTCCAGCACATTCTTCCTCCTCACATAAAAACTTCTCAAGAAAGTTCCCCTGTTTTTGTAAGGCAGAGCTGAGTAGAGGCACACGGCATTTGGGCTGGATACTCACTGTCACGTGTAGTAAAACATGCTTCACGTATCGGCCGAGCCGTTTCATTTATAAAAGAAGGACCCTCTGCAGCATTTGATCACATGTTGGAAACACTTAAAATTCTCAGCCACCTGGTACACTGAGTCATTCACAATCAAATCTGATTATTCACTTTACTCTGTTGTAGCCTTGAATTTAAAATATTCTTTAGAGAGGTCCGTCACCCCTCTCAGCGCCTCTGGAGGTGCTACTCTGATCCTGCGGAGTATTATGGCGGAGACGGGGATGCCGTTCACACTTCACGCCCACTCTTCGGCACCCGCCGATCAGCAGCTTCATTACCCGTCAACTTTCAGTCATCGAGGCCACCTTTCTGGAAAGGTCGCTTCTGTGAGTCACGGGTGAGATGCTCACCCCCCCCCCCATGTTCTCTTTCAGGGTTTTTTCGTCTCCATCATCTACTGCTACTGCAACGGCGAGGTGAGAGACGCCGGTCCCGCATCTGCCAGATAAGCCGCCCCCCCCCCCCCCCCCCCGCCCACACCCCCCCCCCGCCCCCTTTCGCCACGGTCCGGAGCGCAGACCCCCCCGCACCCCCCCT
>JAODKE010000037.1:4831235-4853193 GCA_026779605.1 Mormyrus hasselquistii
GAAAATGAAATGATTGCAAAACCCAGGAACTAAAGCAGCATTCAGAACAGCAAGAGCTATGACAGTATTACAGACTGCCCCCTCTCACCACACAGTATTACAGACCATCCCCCTCTCACTACTGACAGTATTACAGACTGTCCCTCTCTCATCGCACAGTATTATAGACCATCCCCCCTCACAACTGACAGTATGTAAAAGATCATCATACATGGCTATTTTCACTGGGTCTGCGGAGGTCATCGATATGGATCTGATTGGCCGCCATCACCAGCTGAAAGCCCGAACTTAATTACAGGTCATCATGATGACATCGCTGACTCACGCATTCACCATTAAAGGCTCTTCAGATGCAAAATAATCATCATTATCTGATTTCCATTTTGTTCTATATTAGGAATGGCGTGTTTAATACTTACTATGTGTTAATAAATGGCTGCTATGTGTCATGTAGGGAGACTCTTGGCAGAGGGCGGGACTGAGAGGATGGTGGTCTTTCATCTAGTACAATGGGTACAGACTGCCGGGATCTGGGACTCAGGATCCTGCTGGTGTTGGAGCTGGATTTGATACGTACTGGCACAGAATGGCTGCCATTGCATCATCTAGGTGGAGGCTGCACAGTGCTGGTAGTCACACCCTATTTAAAGTCAGCCCCTATTGCTTCTGTAAAGTGTTTTAGCCGTCTTGAAATATATAAATGTAACATTCATTCATCGTTCATTTATACAGTGCTGACACTGAAGCCAGCGGCCAGGATGTGGGAATGGGTTTCCGCTGGTCTCACAGTCCTACTCAGCCACGGCTAATCCGATTCCGCCTAGTAGCAGGGATTCAGAAGATGGGTCCCCCACTACTATCCCAGAAGACAAGCGACGTTGTTATCCAGGCTGCCTATTGCTTTGCGAGGAAATTTAAAGTGCAAATACATGAATGGCACCCCCTTGTGAGACTTACAACATTTAGCCTCAAATCCTTTAACCTTGCTGGTGTGGGCGCCGTGATTCTAATTTTGGAGCTAGACAGGCTACCAGTCAGTAGTACGAGATGGGGAGGGGGGCGGAGCTGAGCTGACCTCAGGTCACCCCACTGGAAGCCCAAGGTGGGGGGAGCAGGGGAATCTATAGAATAGTACACCACATTAACCTTCATTGTATAGTACTAATGCAATTAACAAAATAGTCACATTATTAAATGCTACCAAATAAACCACAACACATTCATAATACGGTGAATATACAGTTCACAGACATATTGTTGCATTTTTCTGGTTTATGTGAAATCCTCCTGAATAATATAAAGCCAGTCTACACACCCCCAAGGTGAATTTGTTCACTTTTGACTGACGGTGTTGCAGGATGTACTTTAATGTACTGAAGCTCGAGTGGAAAATTAACACAAATGGAAAAGAAAAGGTCTGAGCCATCAGGTGCCCAGTTTAGTTTATTCCTCCATAAAAATGATGGTTAGTGCTGATGGGTGCTTTATTTTATTGGTGGGGGGGGGGGGGGGGAAGGAGATGGACACACACTTTTGTTGCCTGTGGGGATGGGTGCTAAAGGGGTGGATCACCCATAGTTTAGCTAGAAATCACCCATAAGCTAGAAACTGTCACTGGTCAGGATACTTCATGCATGATCCAGGGAGGGTGTGACTGGAGGAATCGATGCCTCCTGCATGCATCTAACCCGGACCCTATACACATCCCTATAACACATCCCTAAACACATCCCTAAACACATCCCTATAACACACCCCTATAACACATCCCTAAACACATCCCTAAACACATCCCTATAACACATCCCTAAACACATCCCTATAACACATCCCTAAACACATCCCTATAACACATCCCTATAAAGAGGAAACATCTCTCCGAAAATACTCCAGCAAAAGCCTCCAGTCTCGTACTGATTTTTCTGACTAAGCTGGTCCCTCCTCACACCAGAAACCCCAGTAATGGGTAAAGCAGGAAAGTCTGGGGAGTGAACATTAAACTGAACATCAGAACCATTTCCAAGGCTGATGATGTCTGATTAAATGGCAAACTGGAGAAGCGGGATAATGAGTCACTATTTTGCAGAATATATCTCAAATCAGGGAAATTTAAATCCAGCAATCTCACCTCACGTCCTGAATTAAACAAGATCTCTTCATATCAGGAGTCGCCAACCTTTTTGAAACTGAGAGCTGCTTCACCAGTACTGAGCCATACGAAGGGCTATCAGTTTGAAATTCCCTCCTAAACTTCATGTACATGTTTTAAATGCTTTTTTTATATATTGTCATTTTCAAATCTATATAAATGCAAATGTGATTAAAGAAGAATAGCAACAGGATAAAATTCAATTTTAGACGCTGCTCACTGGTCGGGGCACCATGTTGGTGAACCCTGCTTTACATAAATATGACACCGTTGTTGAGCATGAGATGAAATATTTAATAAGGCCTGATATATGCAACTGACCCAGTGAGACTCTGCTGAGCCCCCACCCCACCCAAGAGCAGCAGAAAACATATTCTGTCATTTCATCTATATTAAAAACATTTCAGTAGTACTGAGTAATTGGTGTCAGTTTCACAAGAAACGCAGTGAAATATTAAAATGAAGGTTACTAACTGTAATATCATGGAATGCAACCAGAGGTATTTCTTCTGATTTTTTTCACTCGCTCTTTTGCACCCCCTAATCAATTGGTGCCCTAGGCAGTCGCCTATGTTGCCTATAGAGTGAGCTACCCCAATCCCATTTTATATCCATAATGAAATATAACCAGTTAAAATCTTTAAAAAATGCATAAGGACAGATTAGACATCAATGTATCAATATTTGGTAGCTGTTAGTTTTTCTTTCCATTATATTTTTTGTGCATAACAAGCCCTCTAAAATTGCGCATGTTTTCTGTATTTGAATTTTTGATTTAGATCCTAATGACACAGGCTATCAAAGCAGCTTTGTTCTTTTAACTTGAAGAAGTATTTACAGTATCATGCACAGGGACAAAAAGACAAATGAGATATATTCCTGTTGACATCAAAAAGAGCTGTTTTTAAACTGCATGCATAAAAGAGTTTGGCCTGTGATCCATACGGTAAATAACTTCTCAAGGGAAATGAATAGTAGCAGAGTGATTGCCAGTGGGATACAACTGGACCTGGCTCTGATGTCACTGTTGAACAAAAACACCAAAATTGAGCCCCGAAGATATGCTACTTCTGGTCCAGATTCCACCACACAGGTTACTGGCTACAGTCGTGATCACCCTGTTTGCCCACACCCATCTATAGATGACATCATCATGCACACCGGCAATTAATCTCAATCTGTTGCTATCCTCATCCGGATTTATGTGCCTGCTTATATCCATTTCGACTCAGTACTTGTTTCCACCCATCTCGTCCTCTGTGTAACTAGCACTCAGTTGCTCCTGTCAGTACTGCCTGCTCCAGAGACTCTGACAAAGAGAGGGCCTCTTATCTACCTGAAAGGGTCTGTGGTAAAGAGGCAGCAGATGAAAGATTCACTCCTGTGCAATAGAGGATATCTCCACCTGTGAGTGTTGTCGTGAAATGGAAACTTTCTAATATTATATGATGAACCCAATTATCAAAGTGTGTTTCCCGTGAATGTTCAAGTGTTAATGAGAAGATGGGCAAGCGGCTGGTGAGACTGACCCTAACTTTCCTAGATCTTCCTTGAAATGCAATAACTGCTTTTAATAAGGAGAGAAATTCGCATGCTTACGTCTGTAAGACTGTGCCTAAGAGACTAGCCTCATTAAGCAGGATACACAAGTAACTGTAGTGTGTATGTTAACTCTGGCAGGTCATTCTTGCTGGAATAGCCAATTTGCATTCAGATGGTATGTAGTGTTGGGCATTTCAGGTTCAGAAGCTGCAAATCCAGACCAGGAATTTGTTTCTACCAACCAGTTGAGTACTCTGTGACTGTGACTCTATACTCATCTGGTTGGTAGAAATAAAAGCTTGGTCTGGATTTGTAGCTTCTGAACCTGAAATGCCCAACACTGATGGTATGGGTATGTTGTCTGTATAGGAGTTTGTCTAGGTTGTTGTTGGACATTGCAGTGGCTGAACAAAACTATATAAGTTCTCTAACTGTCCAGGTTTGGCCAAACCCCTGTGCTTGCCTGTGTGACTCTGTGCTCTGCAATGAAACAGCTTCCTATTCAGGGCGCCTGCTAAATGGGTCTGAACCACAGCTCTGTACTGGATAGCCATGGATGGAAGGATGGACAATTGTTAGAGTCTACAGAAGACAGAGAGAACTGTCCAATCAGGCTCTGAGAAGCTCTTTGTCTTTGTAGGGTACTTCCTCTTTCCCCTCCACCTCATCAGGTCATACTGGACCTTAACACCAGCTGGGAGCAAGGTGACTCCAGGCTATCAATAGGTCATCTACGGTGGTCGTCACTAATGGGACTGGAGTAATTCAGCAGGAAACGGCAGTCCCCTTTAATGAGATATGAGATTTGGTATTGATTCTGGGAAGTTCTCTCACTACTGTGTCAAACTTTTTTCTGTGGTTGGGTTAGTCTGGGTTGGAGACTTTGACTCATATTTTCAGTTTAACAATGGATGCCTGGGGTCCAAAAGACCTCGCATGCATGGTGATGCAAAAAGCCCTAATAACTAATGTCCCATTTCAAAGCACTCTAGTTCAGCCCCAGCTGCAGAATTTCTGATAAACTCTTACAGCTTTGTTCCTTCTTGTCTTTTGAGATATTCATTAATCACATGTCAGAGTCAGTAATAATACTATCTTCTAACCACATTTGCTGGTCAGAGTTGCAGGCGGTTTCCATCTAACGGAACTTTGGATGTTCAATTATAGAGTTTTTCTTGGTTTCAATGGTTTGCACATTAGTATGTTGGGTGAAGTATGTATTATGTAATGTATTTAGACTGACAGTGTTAGATAAAATTGCAATTTAGAGAAAGTTTAAATAGTATATACCAGTGTTTCTCAAAAGTTCCCTCAGGGTTGGGAGGTAGCAAAAAAAGTGGACTGTCCGGAGGTCCCAGAGGACTGGTTTGAGAAACCCTGGTATATAGAATCCACCCATTTTCTGAAACCACTTATCCTATTCAGAATTGTGAGGGATCCGAAGCCTATCCTGGAGGCTATGGGCACAAGGCAGGGAACAATCCAGGATGGGGAGCCAAGCCATCACAGGGCACACACACACACCATTCACTCACACCTATGGGCAATTTGATAACTCCAATCAGCCTCAGCATGTTCTTATGGTGGGGGACAGTACCCCGAGAAAACCCCCCAACAGACGAGGGTCATGCAAACTCCACACACACAGAGCCATGGCAGAGACTCAAGTCCTGGTCCCAGAGATGGGAGGCAACAGTGCTAACTGCCGCAGCACCATGTGCCCTGTTTATAGAATCATTATACATATTCAGGTCAGTAATATATCATTTTAAAAGTTCAAGGTGATTCAAAACTAGTCTAAAAGCTTACAATTCAAATACCATGTTAAACATTCAGAGGAACACACAATAGAATGTTGGGTTACATCTCTAGGTGTGTGAAGTTTAAGTCAATGGAGGTGATGCTACGATTATACAATTCCTTGGTAAGACCCCACCTAGAATATTGTGTGCAGGTTTGGTCACCATACCTTAAAGAGGACATTGCTGTCTTGGAAAAGGTTCAATGTAGGGCTACGAGAATGATTCCTGGTCTTAGAGGAATGTCTTATGAGGAGAGGTTAGCTGAACTGAATCTGTTCAGCCTCGCGTAAAGGAGATTAAGGGGGGACATGATCCAGGTATACAAGATTCTAACAGGTCTGTAGGCGGTTCAACCAAATAGTTACTTCATTATTAGTTAAAAAACAAGAACTCATGGACATATTAGCAGGAAAAAATTTTAAACTGGATTTGAGAAAGCACTTCTATACACAGCCTGTAGTTAGAGTACGGAATAGTCTTCCTGTTAGTGTAGTGCAAGCTAAAACCTTCAGGTTGTTAAATCAGAGCTAGATAAGATTTTAACAACTTTCAACTATTAGTTGAATTCTCCCTAAACGAGCTTCATGGTCCGAATGGCCTCCTCTCATTTGTAAATTTATTATGTTATACAAACAGTAAATTTAAGCGATGAATAAAGAAGATTCGCACAATGAGACTGTTACACATACGGATACTACGGCTGTAAATGCATTTATACCCAGTAAAGCCTGCCAGAATCTGCGGTGGACTGGGCAAAGCAACATTATCGAACAGCGGCACCTGCTGGTTTCCGAGGGGAAACGTTTAATTGATGTCAAGAAGGCCTTTTATTTTATTTTTTACTTTTTTATGACTCGTTAATTTCAACACAACCACTCACCAAAATAATTACAAACGTAAATAATTTGAACTATTAAGTGATAAATACAATGCCAAATATCCATCCATTCAATTGTTCATCCTGGACAGAGGAGGGCAATAAATGTCAAAATGTATTTTGATAAAAAAATACCCTATTTGTAAGTGCATCAAAATAAACTACAAAATACAATCCCTAAGCAAACGATCAAAAATAAACTACAACATTTTATATTTTAAAATTCCTGTAATACATTCCACGTACTTCCATGCTTATAAAACCCTGTTCTTTCACAAGCAACGGCGACTCAAATGACCAAGTTGCAGGTGAGGCTCTGCACTAGTTCAGGTGGAGTTTGTTGTCGCCATGGGGTGACGATGAGAACACTTAAGACAGTGCACGACTGATGCTTACTCTTTGGTGAGGACTTTTTAACTTTTGAACAGCTTGCAGCACGAGTCCGTACCGGTCTGTATACTGTTGGATCTGTGTGGTCTGAAACGAACATAAATACATAAAGGACCTTTCCCTAGTAGAGTACAGCCTATGCAACAAGGACAAATAATAACACTAAAGGTTCATGCTACAGTATCTGTGAGAGATACAGAGTACATGCAAAATATTCAGGCATAACACAACAGCAGGCTATTTATGTATTTAAATACCTATCAGAGGTACTGCCTATCTCTGATCCTGGACACAGGGATGCTTATCTAGCTCATCCAGCTTTGGTCGAATAGGCCTACTTTATATGTAAAAGTAGTTCGAAGCGACTGGACAAATCAAATAAAACATTTTCTTCTCAGTAATATGAAATTAAATAAAACAATAAAATATTAAATTGACGTCTTGTCTAACGATTTACGTACCAAAAAGAGGAAGAAATGAGATTAAAGTCAGCGCAGTCGTACGTGATGCTTTTCTGCTGATTTAAAAATAACTTTTCAACGACGGTCCCCGTGTAAGTGAGCACCTCTGCCCTGCGTTCGCATGGAAATGAAGTGAGCTGCCAGTGCGGTAATGCACCTTATGCGAGAAGCAGCGGTTATTTCTACAGCTGACGATTTCATCTGTTAGGTAGTGACCACATCAAAAGGCTTACTTTGTATAAAGCCGGTAATCTGACGAGTTGAGCTAATTGTCGAGTTAGGTTACCTTAGTGCTAATCGACAACCCTTACTTTAACCATAACCATAACCCTAACCCCCCCCCCATAAAAAAAACCCTTACTCTAACCCCTAAAAACCTAACTCTAATCCCTAAACGGTGGAACTGCACATGCGCAAAAAAGTTCGTAGCGCGCCTTGATAGGTAGCATTGGTCGATAGAACACCGGTAAATCTTGAAAACCTTTAATGGTAAATTGTCGAGATTTTATACCTCATTCCCTCCCCTTGTTTGAGTTTTCTGAATAACTGACCATGGTTAAAACTACAAACATCACACCTTATATTTTAATAGGAACGTTATACATTTACACCAGATAATTTACCATCAAAACGTCAGACCGTAAGAATTGACTAAGGGACATTGCTTTGGAGGTGTGTCTTAATTATGACGATTATATGTGTCTTTCAGGCACTTTTGGAGATTTTAGAATCTTTCACAGCATCCGAAAAGGATTAAACAAGCAATTTGATGTGTTTTGTTAAAGACTGAAACATTGTTACTTGCTTGCGAATTGCCAGTAAATTATCATTAAATATATTCCAAATAATTTATGCGATATCTTTTTATTTATACTTACTACATTTAGGCAGAATTTGGATAACCCACCTAGCAAACCAAACAAGTCCATTATTCCATTATTCGCCAGCAGATGTCACTGAAAAAGAAAGATTCAACCCGTTCGAAAAGCATCTGTGTAAGTCACTGCTTCGAAACTGTACGTAATGTGTGATTGTGTGTTTGTCTGTAACATTGTATAAACTGTTCATATTTTTGCGGACAAACCCGCACAACTTGTGTAGGCCAGGAACGTCGAGGATCTTGATGCTGCAAGCATTCCGGCCGCAGAGAATCACGTCAATGGCGTATGTCTGCACTGACACGTCTGCATGTATGAATGCGGAGAAGTATGACAAGACCTTTAGTATATACGTGCATATGAAGGTATACGTGTGTGTACCCTGCGATGGACGACCACCCCATGTGTGCCATTACCCTATCCTTTAAAATGCGCTCCTAAATGAAAAAGCAGAACTCCGCTAACCGTTTAGTTTTACTACCAGAACAGGGTTTTATGGCTTAGCGTGTGTTCGAAGAGCTTTGCACAATACAGTACATTGAAACAATTAAAACGTTATATAATAAAGACTGAATTAGTAAGTGGAAAATCTAAGTAATGTTTTTTTCCAGTTTTTCCAAAGGTAGTCAAAGCAAATGTAGTCATAAGTAGGCAAAGGGATACATTCCGTAAATCATATGCATCCGAGAGAGTGTCACGTCCACTGCGGAAGGAACGACCCGGAATGCAAGTGGGGAAACCCCTCACGGGGAGCTTTATTGGGACTGGCAGGCCAGACAGCAGACGGCTAATAATGACTGGACAAGGAATACTGGACTGAGAGACACTAATATACTTATAGTTAATTAGGAGAAAACACGACGCAGATATGAATGATCTACAGGAGGGCAGGAACAAGAGGTACGACAGACCATAGGGGTGGCTGATTTGAAGTCACGCCCAGGGGGACCACAGGGATCAGACAGGTGGAGCAGACTGGACCTGACGTATAGTAGCATTTTTATATATTTTATATATGATGTACTGGTACAGGAGCAGCACTTGGTGGGACTGAGAGAGACGATGGCCGAGGTTTGAGGTCTGGGAGCAGCGATGCAGCCAGGCGGGGGTGCTGATATAAACACAGCCATTACTGCCAAGCTGGGATTCAGCGAGATGCAGCAGGGTCAGTTAGCGCGAGAGGCTGGACCTCCAGCGATGCTGGAGAAATAAGGTACATCTCCGTGCTAGTCTGTTCTCATAAAAGCCCCAGCAGCATGGGGAGTAGCTTCGCGCAGAGTTCAAGGTCATTCGGTACTTGGTAAGTCTGTCATGGGGTTTTGTTTGGTTGCCTCAGTGCTGCTGCTGGTGGCGTCGTGGTGAAGGAATTGGGCCTGCGACCAAAACGTTCTGCCGAACCCAATTTTGAGATTCGCATTTTCACCCTTCAGCAAGGTGCTCAGCTGGTGAAAAGTGTCTCCATGTGGGGCCTGCAGTCACATGCGCGTAGATGGCATCATCACCGCTCACCACACGCCAGCATGCATGAGACACACGCTACCATAGATACCAGCTAACTCAGAACTCAGACGCAAAACTGCCAGTTCGTACAAACACACCATAGGCTGGGGATTTCTCACACAGGCTCTTGTTTCTGGCTTTGCATTCCTGCTGAACCCACAGGTGCATATTATCACGTGAGTGTGGCAGTGATGAAGTACTGTGTGGTACTGTGGTGCATTGTGGTACTGTGTGGTATTGTGTACTGTTGTATGTTGTACTGTGTGGTACTGAGTACTTTGTACTTTGTGGTACATTTTGGTACTGTGGTATGTTGTGATACAGAGTGGTACCAAGTACTGTAATATACTGTGATACTGAGTACCGAGGTATGTGTGGCACTGATTACTGTAGTATAGTGGGGGCATTAAGAGCAAGGATTCCAGCTGTGGGGATGTCTGACAGCACCCAAACTCACCAGCCCCACACTCACTCTGCTACACCTGCCTGGTACCTCATCCCACACAATTCAACAGCAGACAGGTCAACACAGGACGACACACAGCAAGACTGGTGCTCCTGGCAACAGACAGACAGAAAAAAAAACACTTGTCCCAGTGCTGATTCATCACCGCCTTTATCATCAGGAGAATCTCAGCCTAAACCATGTCAGTGATCCAGATTCTCCACCAATAAATCACTTATACAAACACAAGCGGTATCAAATGAAACCGTTACGTCATACGAAAGAGCACGATGCTGAGACATCTCAGTCCCATGGGAAGTAGAATATCACATGACGGAGTGCTGCCATCTTGCCCTTTTTCCCGCTGACGGGATGACCTTCTTCACTGTTATGTCCACACAGCTCCAAGTGAAACCTTCTCAGCAAGAGTCCGACACCCAGATCGCGGGCGGGGACACGAAGAGTGAGCAGCCTGGTTTAAAGACACTCGCCCCGGCAAGACACGTCTTCACCCCCCCAGTCCTTCACAAAGGTGAGAAAAGCACAGCAAAATGCAGGCGGACCTCCTCTGCTGAACGTCAACGGCATCTGCGATTTTCCGTCTTCGATTGTCTTCCAGCCTTTCCCGTTCCACCAGGCTCCTCACTGGCTCCTCTACTCACGCACCCTTGCCGACTGGAGCCCCTCTGGATGTCCACATGTCCACCGGCTGGCTCCCTTTCCCTCTGCACCGGGCCTCTGCAGTGCGCCAGACTTCCTTAGACACCCAACATGAGCTAAAAACTACAACTCAGGCCCCCGGAACACAGAGTGTGTTCTTGGGGTGCAAACAATTCCTCTCTATAGCCACAAGGACAGCAGAACATGTAAACGGCCACAAATGAACCCCCTCTTTGCGAAAGCCCCAGTTTTTGTAAGCAGCATCTTGCTCTCTCTTCTCCACTAGAGGGAGCATAACCTGGCCGCACATATTTTTGGCCCACAATCACGCTTGCTGTCTTTCACACGGAAATGGACGAGCCCCCTGCAGAGTTTAAGCGGCCAGCCTCACGTCTCCTTTTTCTGGGTGGAGGGAAATGCTGCCTGGGGAGATCAGGAGTGCTGGGGGGGGGACAGGGTTCTGGAGCTGACCATCACAAGATGACACAGTGCAGCCTGTGAGAGGTGGAGGCCCTGTCCCCCCTCCACTTGACTTTCTTCTTCTTCTGGTTCTTCTCTGGGATCTGCTGCCTATGGGGGGGGGAGGTGATGGGGGAAAGTGAAGGGTGAGATAAAGAAGGAGACACTATGGCCGCTGATACAAAACCCACCACTGAGATCACAGATCAGGCATTTCAGATTTACGGCTTCTTTACGGAGCACAGACAGCAAGCTTTTGGGCTTCAGGAAGGCCTATTGAAATTGTTCCTCTAATATAAAGTGCATTTTTGTCAAGATTAACAAGGAGAGGCTGTGAAGTTAAAGAGCCGCCTCTGTGCTCGGTCTAGAAGAAGTCTGGTTCCCAGGAAAATGGCCAGATTCCAGGAAGGTAAGACATCAGGGTTACTGGGATCTGTTGTTGTGGGATCTGTTACTGTGCAGGTAGAACAATCTTTCAATTTGTAGACTGAAATGAATAACATTCTGCCACAACTCTGCTGGTAAGTAAAAGAAAGCAGAATAAAATAATCCTATTTATACCCCAATGAAAAGCTCTTTGTAAGGGGTTTGGCTCTGAAACAAGTTCCTTTACGTATCAGTTCCCGAATCCTGATCCTGCCTTTAAGCCCAGTGCTGGGAAAAACACAGCAGCTTGCTGTCCAGGAGGTCCTAGACCCGGCGTCCCGCTCCAGTCAGACTGAGCCCCTGGGAAACTGAGGCATTTATGTGACTGGCTCGCAGCAGCCAATCCAGTGACAGGAACTGGGTGACCAATCACACGGCTGACATTACCTGATGACTCTGACCAGCTCGTGAAAGGCCTTATCCACATTCATCGGGGGGTCCTTGGCACTCGTCTCGATGTATGTGATCTGAGAAAAAATGACGTGGCATCTGTGAGTTCAGCTACTTTCAGGGTCTGTACCATCTGACCCTTGCCCTTTGTGTCTCCTCCCCATTTGTCCAGCAGGTGGTGCTGGCCATCCTGTCCTCCTCCCTGTTGCTTGCCCCTTAAGCCCCTAGCGTGGTCCCCTTGCCCTCACACTGCCGCATAGCTCAGTGCAGCTTAGAAACTGAGTACCTTCTGCCTGCTGGTCATGGCTTTGAGGCTGGCCTCTGGCTAGACTCATGCATTTATTAGTGTTTATTTGGGTTTCTGTTTCCTCCATGTTTATATTAAGTTTTTCTTAACTTGGTCTTAGGTTTTCCCTGTGTGTATTTTTGCTCCAAGTTAAGATTCCTAGTGTAGTAATTCCTAATGTATTATTAGTGTACCTAGTTTCAGTGTTTCCTCTGACTCTTAGTTCTGTGTTGATTTAGTGTTACTGCTTACACCTGTTTCTCGTTGTTGTTATGTTAATCGGTCAATTGATTATGTCTCACACCTGCTCCTTGTTTGCTCCAGTTTTCCCTGTGTATCTGAGCGGCCACCCTTCTCTGTTCTCCAGTCCGTCATTAGGTTTGTTACTGTGTGTTGTTTCTTGCCTATTTCTTGCTCCTGGTGTTGCATTGTTCCCTGATCTTTCTTCTGGTTTCTTATAATTTCCTTTGTTCCTTTGTTGTTTTATCGCTAGTTCCTTATGTTGCTATGTTGTTTTGACCCAACGCCGTCCTTTTATTTAGTGCCTTACCCGGTTGTGTTCAGCTGCCAGTGGAATGTAACCCTCATTTCCACCTGCCCTGCCACCATAAGTTACCCAGACAATCGAAAGGCTACTCGCATCCAGACGTCAAGAAGATTCAAACAACAGAAAACCACGGTACACAGAAAACTGCACAATGTTCCCATCATTAAACGGACTGTAAAACTACGAGGTCCATTGAGATGTGAGACTGAAATTATGCCTTTTGAGAGTGTGGCAGAGCAGAGGATTTAGCTCCGGTGAGAGACAGGCACTATCAGTGTTGGACGGTTACATCAGCAAACCATGATGTGTTCAGCAGCACCACAGAGACCAAGTGTGAAATCTGAATGCTGCGTATAGGGGACCAGGCCACCCCGTCCAGTGAAGATGTCTTTGATGAAGGCTGCTAAGTGCATGAATACCTGCTACATATCTTAATGTCACATTAAAGCAGCCCTCTCAGAAGGCATATAAAGAGATTACGATCTCAGAGACTGAACATCACAGTTCTGCAGCACATGGACACTTCACCTCTAAGAATAGCAGCTAAGCTGTGAAGCCGCTCTTGCTTTTAATGACGGCTCAGCCGTGTTTCTCAAGTTTCGTGTCTCACACACACACAGTCATGCGTGATTTTGAATATAATGAAATGCTTTTCTGCCTGCTGCCGGAAAAGTAACAAGATTATAATAGCTAAATAAAATTTACAAGATATAAGTTTCTTTGGAGAATCACTGATAACTGACCCCATGCCAAGGAAATAAGAACTCGGCTCAAAATGTCAGGTGACCCTCCTTGTCCAATAGGCCTGGAGTACCGGCCCTGATGTCCTCGCTGCAGGGTACAGCATGAGACTGAAATTGGACATGTTTACCGCATCTCATGGGAAAATTTAAATACAAAGTTCTCACATGAAGAGAAAATATCCTCAATATCCATATTCTGCAATGAACCAATGCCTTCTAATCATGCTGAAGGACTTTTTTAGTTATTTTTGAACAATAAAGATTTTAATCTGCATTGTGTATGGCTTCTTACTGATACCGGTCTGTCAGGAAGGTGATGGCCCAGTTCTGACATCCTGGTACCAAACATTACACTTCCACAGTTCTGGACACTGACGCTGCTTGTGTACACCAGTGAATGGGTTACGTGGGAACCATCTATCGAGGCCCCGTCCCTTCCTGTCCATGCCCCCCCCCCCAACGGCGCCCCCCCCCAGACACTCACGCTGTGCTTAGCCGCCATCTCCCTACCCTGTTCCATTGTCACCTTCCGCAAATGCACCAGGTCCACTTTGTTTGCCACCAAAATCATCGGAAAAGACTCCCTGCAAAATGAAAAGCGCAAGATGATGAATGGAGGCTGAGGGGACGTGGGTTCCAGAGCGACACGATAAAGGCTCAGACCATGTGCGGAGAAGCAGGCAGAAGGAGCAGCATGACATCTGATGGGGAGACGCCCTTCAGAGACCTACAGCTTCAGCACAGCCTCCGCCCATATCACAGGCCCCTCCAATATCACAGGTTCCTCCCATATCACAGGCCCCTTCCATATCACAGACCCCTCCCTGAGCACAGGCTCTTCCCAGAGCAGCCCTCCCATATCACAGGCTCCTCACATATCACAGGTCCCTCCCATATCACAGGCTCCTCCCATATCACAGGCTCCTCCCTGAGCACAGACCCCTTCCATATCACAGGCCCCTCCCATATCACAGGCCCCTTCCATATCACAGGCCCCTTCCATATCACAGGCTCTTACCATATCACAAGTCCCTTCCATATCACAAGCCCCTCCCTAAGCACAGGCTCCTCTCAGACCAAGGCCCCTCCCATATCAGAGGCTCCTCCCAGACCTCACCTGTCCTTCACACGCAGGATCAGCTGGTGGAATCGGTCCACGTGCTCAAAGCTGGCCTTGTCTGTCACGGAGAAGACGATGAGGAAGCCGTCGCCAGTCCGCATGTACTGCTCTCGCATGGCACTGAACTCCTCCTGGCCAGCTGTGTCCAGCACTGAGGGGGAGGTGGAGTCACCGAGATGGAAAAAGGTGCGAAGGCGCACAAGTCACCACCCCGCGAGAATCACCTTTACTGTGAGAGAGATCGACCCCGCCTACTCCACCCTGAGCACAAGATATGCATTAATAAACACCCCCCCCCCAAGGAAAGAACAAAAAGCCCAAACATGGTGGGATGTTAAGTGGGCACCCTTCAAAGCTAAATGGGTGGGGGGGTCACTTTACCGTCTAGGATGGCCCACTGGTCGTCGATCTCTGTGTGCTTCAGGTACGAGTCCTCGATGGTGGGGTCATAGTCTGGCACAAAGATCTTCTGGAAGAACTGGATGGTGAGGGCGCTCTTGCCGACCCCCCCATCCCCCACTACCACCAGCTTGTACGTGGGAAGGTTGTCACTGGGAACAGCACTGGTTGCCATAGAAACAGCTACACCTATAATGGAGGATGGAGGAGAGGAATGGTGTTATGCTGCTGCCGAGGGCGCCATTCGTGCCGGATGCTGTTTCTGTGATTGAATGGAGATGCTCCCATCACTTGGCAGAGTCGGCGCCAAGGCCCTACATGCCTCCCATCCTCGCCATGAGCGCAGCCCATCTACGCCATGAGCGAGGCCGCACGTGTCTCCTATCTCCTATCTTCACCAAGAGCAGGGCCCCACCCGCCTCCCATTGTCGCCATGAGGGGGCCTCAAGCGCCTCTCATCCTTGCCATGACCGGGCCCCAGGCGGTTCCCATCCTTGCCAAGAGTAGGGCCCAGTGGGCTAAGCCTGTGTGCCTGTAATCACAAGTTTGCCAGATTAAACCCAACCTTAGCACATCTCTGGGTCCTTGAGCAAGTCCCTTAACCCTCAGCTCCCTGGGTGCCCCAACAGGTGGCTGCCCTTCGCGGACAGCTTACTCTACAAAGAGCAAGTTGAGAGAGGCGTAAATACAATTTCCCCACGGGGTCAATAAAATATCTAATATTGTTATTATTATTATTATTATTATTATTAATATTATAATTATTATCCTGAGGGGGCCCCACACACCTCCCAGTGTCCCCTGCTGTCACCTTCGCTCTCTTTCTGGCTGTTAGTAGCAGTTCCCTGCTCTCCCCCTGCCTGCTCACCGCTGTCTCTCTGTCGATTGACATGTTTCCGCAGACCATCTATCCTGCGTTTTCTTGAAGATTCCATACGCAGCTGCCATTTTTAACACGACACGGTCGCATCTGTAGACAAAGTACAATTAAACAGAGCTCCATGAGCTGCATTACTGAGCAGCCTATAATTTCACACTGTGAGAGAGAACTGCCTGCAGGCTATGCCAAAGATACCAAGGAGACTTGCAGAAGATGTGAATTGCCAGCAGGTGGCGCCACCTGAAACTCAATGCAAGTCATCCATTATGTTGAACAGGCTAACAGGGTGAACTTCAGGCTGACAGAATTAGTCTACCAACGCTTACATTAATCAACACTGTAAGTTGCTAAATGAAAGATTTCCTTTGATTTTTTTGATTTATAAAAGCCCTGAAGTGCTTTTCCCAGCCAATGGGGCTCTCACCCATTCTCCAGCACCCTCCCTCCCAGTTTCCAGACATTCTAATCAAAGCTGAATGAGTCAAACTGACCATTGAGCATTAGTTCAAACAGCCGACTCTATAGACAGACGTGCTGTCATCGTAAGGTCATTCCGGCTCACGTTGGCTTGGCGATAATCATCCAGCTAGAACCAGGCAGCGACAACAGGCCCTGGCATTCACAGTATTGGAAGGAACACCTTCCAGTCTGTAGGGGGCTCTCTCTCTTACAAACCCCATTCATAAATGCAGAAGTTACAGGATTCCTCTCAGCACAGCAAGGGCCATGGGCCACTTTCTCTCATCAGCAGGGCCCTTGGTAGACTATGATACTGTACCAAAGAAAGAAGCTAATCTTCAGCAGAAGACTTCAGTCCAGATGGAAGCTGGAAGCATAGATTCCAGCAGCGTTTCTCTGGAAATGACAGCACACTCACACCATTCGGACCCAAGGAATTAGACATGTTTTATTCACATGTATGTCTTTGGTAAAATATGCAATTTTCAAATGCCCCTCAGAAAACAGTAAAGTCCATCCTCTAATCAGATTCACAATCAGACTTGCATGCTTTGCATGTTTGTCGCAAGCAGAAAAGCCACTTTCTGCACCACGGTTTGCTTGGCCCACGCAAAGACAGATCTGAGGTTATGATTCAAAGGGATTCTCCTGCTAGATGACATCAGTGCACTTCCTCTGTGCGCAAATGCACTTTGAACTAAAAGTGCCTCAATTACTGTGGTGGGATGAAACAGGTTATTAAAATCAAGATCTTGTATGTATCTGGGTCTATGAGAAGCCTGACTAGCTGGGCATCGCAGATTCTCCCGCTCTGTCGGTCTCAGAGACTCTCTAATAGACTTATTGGCTGGGCTGTGCTTTCACGCAAAAAACTGGATCATTTTAATTTCTCCAAGTACAGATGATGTGTGATGCATTTTTGAATGTGGTTAATGTTCCTGTAATGTGCTATTGAATGATAGGCCACCAAAACCATCTACACTATCAGAATGAAAGGTACAGCTCTGGTACATGTTCCCCAAGGTAAAAAAAAAACAACATTAATGTACTCCCAATGGTACAAAAATGTTCCTTAGTCTAAATTAGACTAAAAGCTACATTGACCTAGAGCTAGGGTGGTAGACTCACATGTTGTTATTTTCTGACAGTACTAGAGTAGGTGGGACAATTTTGCATAACTGGATATAGTAACATTGTATCAAATATAGCAACAATAGAAAAAGTGATATGTAGGGTTTGACTTTCCGTATTGCTATAAACAGAAAGAATATGTATAATGATGATCTCATGCAGTTGTAGTGAGTCATAAAGTATTCTTTACAAAATGACGCCGGGGTGCCCGGTCACGGTGTGGACATCCATTATATTCATCTTGTTATATTTGTGTGTTTATTTCTACATTTAATTTTGCAATTCGTTTTAAATTACAAGAAATTTATGGTTATTGTGGCGTTTTAAAAAGTTTGAATCCTGTCGATCATACAATGTTTATTGGTTAAAAAGTCTACAGCTGTAAAAAAAAAAAAAAAAAAAAAAAAAAACACATTTTTAGCAATGATATTTTTCCTTTGAAAATAGACGATTAAACAAGGCTGCAATTAATTCAAACTTGACTTGTGTTTCACGGTGAACTTTTTCAGTAATGTGCAGGAGTCACACTATTTCATATTACTGGCAATGATGCATTCTCTAACTTCAATAAAATCACTTCCCGATATGCATATATCCTTTGATCAATTCACTGATTAGTAAAATTAGGTAAGATATATGCAAACGTTGGCAGTACATTTTCAAAACCGGACGATCTGCATATACCTTTTTTTAATGGTGCCATTTTCTTCAGAATTTTAGGTTAAGTGAAGCTTATGTACCATCACATGATATTTGCTATATATAAGCTATGAAAGGGACAGCAGTCAATTATCCCTACATCTGCGATTGAGCCATTTCTGTTATTAATGCATATCCAGTAACGAGAACCATTTCAATGACTTCTCATGCAGAAACACAGAACTTACCTAGTAACGGTCTGATGCTGCGCGACTATCACTTTCCAGGCGCTTTGCCCTCATACCTGTGCTCATAACACACTTTTCATTGTTATTTGGTAAATGCTTTCTATTTGCGAAATCAGGCCGGTCCGATTCGCAGTGAAATTTACACTGTAGCAATTCTTTATATTGCAACAGCTGATACTATAAATAGCATTGGAGCATAGGGGTGGGCCAGAGTATTCGGTACACATTATAATAAAATGCTTCGTTATTTTTGTCGAAGAAAGCTAACACTAACTAACGATATAATTTAATAGAATTCTAAGAAATACCTTTGTTCCGAAATATTGCCGTGCATTAATGTATTACAAGAACGTAACATCTTTTGTGAAATTCTGTCCCTGTAGGCGTAAATGGACTGCTCCGCCATGCTGGAGCCCCGTCGGTCCTTTAAGGTGGAAAATGTGTCATAACGGGAATCAATGGATATGGCTGTAATTCCATATAGATAACGGTATGTCGGAGTGTTTCGGTATCAGAGTTACTATTAATTATTAATTAGCTAATTACATTTGTCATAGCCATACAGTGTATGCGTGAGTAATCAATGCAACATATCTTAATTTCTCTGTTACATAAACGGACTTATATTGCTGCATGTGCTTAATATGATTAAGATTCATATTGGAATATTGTGTGATTTGTGCATTACAAAGCAGAAGGTGGCAGTGCACGTGCGATGATGTGAAGAGATGCGTGCACGTCGTGGTAAAGTTAAGAAAAATAAAAATGGGTCAGATTGGGTGGTTAACGGCATGTGTATTTACAAAAAAGTGTCGCAGGGGGACACTTTAATGCTTCACTGGTACAAGGAGAAGCGTCAGTTGTTGGATGGATGGATGGATGGATGGAGTTTTTGGAGTACATGGACAGAAAATGCCACAATCAAGCAGTACTTCCACAGTGAAATGGTGCTGAAGTGCCCAAGATTTTCCTCTGGTCATTGTAAAAACTGCAAACTTCCTGCTCCGCAAACTGCATATAGTATTCAGCACTGTACTGATGTTATTAATTCTGCTTCTTGACATGTAACACATCCTGGGCAGTTCCGAGCAGCTCTCTAACTGTCAAGATTAGGTTTTCCCACACTAGACTTCCCCTTTGTGCTGCAGCCTCAAAAGCTCCATATTGTTTCCCCACGTAGTTTGTGAAGCAGATGCATTCAGAGACACATGTTCATGTATTTCAGTAAAGCCAGAGTTTTGCTTTATGTGTACATAAATTTCATTAATGGGTAGTATTGTGGTCTCCCAATATTGTGGATGGGGTCTTGCTGCCTTGTACCCTGTGCTACTGGGATGGGCTCTGTAATTTCCATACTGCAGAATAATAGTTATGGAAAATACATGACTTGTTTATTTGTTCCTTGATTGTCATCTCTGGCATCCAACAGTGTGACGGTTTCTGTAAAGCATGACGTACAACCTAGCATGAAACAGCAGGAGATGGGGGCTGGTGGGGGGGGAGGTGAGGGTTATTATATGGCTAAAAGCTCAGATATACAGACATAGCAATAGGTTACAGATTATTAGTTACACCATTAACAATGTAATGAGTAATGTAACTTTTGATTAGTTCATCAAAGTAATGTGATTTTTTGTGTTTGACTTTCTTAATTTCTTTTCTAAACTTGGCAATGAAGCTGAGAAATCCCAACGGCTTTGTTGACCCGTGTTGCCTGGAAATATGCCAGAAGAAGGCATTTCTGCATGACGAAAAGACACAAAGCAACAAAATGAATGTTATATTCTACATATAAGCTTTTTATTGAAAAGCCTATATTAGGATGCAACCCCTTTGCAATCAGAAACATTTTGATTAGTTACTGTAATTGAAATATGTACAGTACCGTGCAAAAGTCTAAAGCTATTTATCTGAGTAGTAAGTGCACATTTGCTCAGAACAAAAATGGCTATTTAACATTAGCACATATGCAAATTAAAAATAACACAACAACAACTAGTAAGAATTTCTTTTGTTACCAAAAAAGTTACTGATATCTCGTTGGATGGCTAGATGAACACCGTACCATGTATTTATTGAATTTCAGCCCCAGCTTACTTATTAACTTAAATGTCGATGAGATACCGGTTAGCTGTACGCGGTTTGCTAGCGGTTATGTCAAAACGATAAATGGCTATATTGGATGGTTGCTGCAAACACGGGCGTGATTTTGAGAGAGGTCTACATATGGTTACACTAACACACCTTTACAGGTTTTACAGCAATGTGAAGATCATTTAAACATCATTTTCTTTGACTGCCTAAGACACAGTACTGTGTTTTTCCCAATAACTGTAAGGGTTACATTCATTTTGTAATTTAATTACGAGAGCGGCAGTGCTTTGGATTTGGGACAGAGGAGCAGTCACTGGCAAGCCAGACCTGTGAATGATGCCCGTTCTGAGACACACGCAATGGCACCTCCAAGACGAGGGAGCCTGTTGGACAAAGGATGCTCTGACACATCAGCTGTTATACGAGACACTACTCCCGCACCCATCTGTCCTGCTGTACTTACACAATAATAATCATTATGACGCCTCTCTGCGTTTGTCTTCTCATTTGCATTGCTGAAGTGAAGGGGCCGCGATTTGCATGGCACTGTGGTGAATCAGGAAGCCCGAGGCGGACCAACCTTGATAGGAGTGGGAGCCGCTTGGTGCTGACCGTCGCTGACAGGGCAGAATCGACTTCTACAAAACCCCAAAGGAGTCTGGGCTGAGCTACAATCGGATTCAACTTACAGCAAGCGCACTACACTCGGACTAGATGCAACAGGGCCCACCCTCACACCATTTACACATATGAGCAACATGGTAACTCAGTTAACCTCAGCATGTTTTTGGCCTGTGGAGGAAAATGATGACATGGGGAGAGCATGCAAACTCCCACATTGACCCCTGGTCCCGGAAGTGTGAGGTTACAGCGTTAACCAGTGCACCCTCATGCCACCCAATCTAATGCAAATGTACTTAAAGCAAGAACAGACTCTAAAATGACTATCGATTAATCACCCATCAGTCTCTGCACCCATTATTTATTTATGTTTTTCTGCATCGGCCGTTTTTCAGCTGCTGACTGGTGTTGCTGAATTCAGTTTCTGAACGTTGGCATCCCTGCTGCCCTCTAATGTCCCGATGAACGAACAGTCAGATCATCCCTACATGTGGTTCCCCGTCTGCTTCAGCGGCGTCGCTGGCCGTTTTGATCGGACTGCCTCAGTGACACCTTGGAACATGCTGTCCTTTTCTTAAAAAGCTCAGACCAAACAATGGCAATGTAATGATGTACATGTGGTGCTCGGGGAGGATGGGGGGGGGGGGGGGGCGCTTGCCTCACACCAAGTGCCGCTTTTCAGTGAGGAGTGAAGAGGTTGCCTAGCAACAAGTGGGCTTCTCTTGGAATGCTCTCCATCACTCCAGACGTAGAGGGCAGGAGTCTCGCAAAGACTCTTGAGGAGATTCCCCCCCCCCCCCCCATTATTCTCA
>JAODKE010000037.1:4854889-4868217 GCA_026779605.1 Mormyrus hasselquistii
AGAGCATCACTGAGAAGAAGAGTGTCACTGAGAAGGAGAGCGTCACTGAGATGGAGAGCGTTACTGAGATGGAGAGCATTACTGGGGTGGAGAGCTTTACTGAGATGGACAGTGTTACTGAGATGGAGAGCGTTACTGAGGTGGAGAGCGTTACTGAGATGGAGAGCATTACCGGGGTGGAGAGCTTTACTGAGATGGACAGTGTTACTGAGATGGAGAGCGTTACTGAGGTGGAGAGCGTTACTGAGATGGAGAGCGTTACTGAGATGGAGAGCATTACCGGGGTGGAGAGCTTTACTGAGATGGACAGTGTCACTGAGAAGGAGAGCGTTACTGATACGGAGAGCGTTACTGATACGGAGAGCGTTACTGAGATGGAGAGCATCACTGAGAAGAAGAGTGTCACTGAGATGGAGAGCGTTACTGAGATGGAGAGCATCACTGAGAAGAAGAGCGTTACTGAAATGGAGAGCATTACTGAGATGGAGAGCGTTACTGAGATGGAGAGCGTTACCGGGGTGGAGAGCTTTACTGAGATGGACAGTGTCACTCAGAAGAAGAGTGTCACTGAGATGGAGAGCGTTACTGAGAAGAAGAGCGTTACTGAAATGGAGAGCGTTACTGAGATGGAGAGCGTTACTGAGATGGAGAGCATTACCGGGGTGGAGAGCTTTACTGAGATGGACAGTGTCACTGAGAAGGAGAGCGTTGCTGATACGGAGAGCGTTACTGAGATGGAGAGCATCACTGAGAAGAAGAGTGTCACTGAGATGGAGAGCGTTACTGAGATGGAGAGCATCACTGAGAAGAAGAGTGTCACTGAAATGGAGAGCTTTACTGAGATGGACAGTGTCACTGAGAAGAAGAGTGTCACTGAGATGGAGAGCGTTACTGAGAAGAAGAGTGTCACTGAGATGGAGAGCGTTACTGAGATGGACAGTGTTACTGAGATGGAGAGCATCACTGAGAAGAAGAGTGTCACTGAAATGGAGAGCGTTACTGAGAAGGAGAGTGTCACTGAGAAGAAGAGTGTCACTGAAATGGAGAGCGTTACTGAGATGGACAGTGTTATTGAGATGGAGAGCATCACTGAGAAGAAGAGTGTCACTGAAATGGAGAGCGTTACTGAGATGGAGAGCGTTACTGAGATGGAGAGCGTTACTGAGGTGGAGAGCATTACTAAGGTGGAGAGCGTTACTGAGGCGGACAGCGTTACTGAGGTGGAGAGCATTACTGAGGTGGAGAGCGTTACTGAGGCGGACAGCGTTACTGAGGTGGAGAGCGTTACTGAGGTGGAGAGCGTTACTGAGGTGGAGAGCGTTACTGAGATGGACAGTGTTACTGAGACGGAGAGCGTTACTGAGACGGAGAGCGTTACTGAGATGGACAGCGTTACTGAGGTGGAGAGCGTTACTGAGATGGACAGTGTTACTGAGACGGAGAGCGTTACTGAGACGGAGAGCGTTACTGAGATGGACAGTGTTACTGAGACGGAGAGCGTTACTGAGACGGAGAGCGTTACTGAGATGGTAGTGCATATTTCAGAGATACTTAACCAGCAGCAGCCAGCAAAGGAAACAGCACTTTAGAAGTTTAAACAAACAAACATGACCAAACCAGGAGGAAATGCCTGATGCCGTAGGTCAGATGCTGGAATATGTACTCTCATCATTCTTATGTAAGACTATTTAGATTTCTATCTGAAAGCTACAGCAAATCACCCTCAATCGTTTCAAAATTCTGAAGAAAAAAAAACATTAAGTTGTTTTTTTTAGTTATTCGTGCATGAAGGATCAAATTCTGAGCATATTTCGCTCATATGTGCCTTTACCAACAAAAATTTAAAAAAAAAGCAAATGCTAATGACTTCTATTTCAGAATGACTCAACAAGGCCAATGTGAGTCCTCAACACTGCTGACAGCAAGGAGGAAACAGAAAATAGTTTGTGAGCTGGACGTGCAGATAAGATCAGCTAAAGAAGAAGCAGGCTTCATGCTCTCAATCAGGCTAGATCTCACACAATGGCCACTGAGCTACAGTAAATGATGGGCAGATGTCAAAGAATGTTAGCTCATGTAGACACTACCCCAGCTTTAGATGAATCATTGTAAAGAGATTGTTATCTTCTCTAAACACACCCATATGCAGACGTGAACAGTTTCTGGCAGCAAAGAGCAGTGCCAGGAAATTTGCAAACAGATCATTCGGTGCTTTGAACACAGCCAATAATGTGTGACACCTGGAGGTTTTTAGGTCTTTTTAGGTGAGACATTATTATCTCTCTACCCATTTCACAATGGCTGCTACTTGTCTCGTTCTCTTACAGTTTCTTTGGCGAGTTATATAACATTTTATCACTTCCAGCCACCCCAAAGCCCCCCTGCCCCAGGTCTGGAGAGGCATCAGGAATGAGCCTTGTCCAAATTCAGCTTGAGCTAATCCACACAGTTCTCTAACGCTTCCCTGCAAGGCATTTCACCAAATTCTAAAAATGTGTGTCAGACCCAGCCCAGATGAATATCCCTTGTCTGGGAAATAAATCATGGTATAATCATGTTCTAACCATGATAGAATGGTATGTTGGACGGAATGGATCAGCTGGATGAAACACAATAGTTTTTATAGGATCTCTGGTTGAATTATTACTCCCAGTGGTTGTAGCCATGGAAACCCAGAACAAAGGTCTATGGAGGCTTTTATTAGTGTTTGGTGGGGACATTTTTTTATTCTTCGTGCATTTTTTTTTATTTTTGATGCACACGTCTGCTCCTTCGTAAATGCAGAATGTATTTTGCTGCGGTTTTAATTACTTAAGCTTTTGCCTGTGGATGACCATTGTTTATATTTATTATTTCAAAAGATTCGCGGTAATGCTCCGTGCCACGTTATCGGCTATCCTCGCTTTCTTTTACGTCCTCTAAGCAGCAAACTTGGTAAATATTTCATAAGACGGGGTGCGCTGGGACCTGGCCATCAACCTCAACGGTAATCAAGGATTGTGAAGTGAACATGCTAGTCACCAGATGACTACTGCAAATAATTTATGAGCAACGTGTCAGCCCTCAGCCCTCTGTGAGCTGAGATGCCGTGTTCAGCCCGGGGTACTCGTGGAGAACTCAGTGCTGACCACAGACGTAGTCCATACGATGTCCACATGAATATATTTTTTTTTGCGGGGGTAGTAATGTTCACACATGTAAAGCCACCTGTACTAAAGTCAGGGCTGACGCTCTGACTTTTTCGGAGATCAGGACAAAATGTTATTTGAAGGTCTTCCCATCCAATCTGAGTTCACAAAATCACAAATTACTCACGCTTCATGCTAGTCCGTTTTATATTTAGTACACTATAGTGTCTGTAATACTATTCTAAAACAACCCTACATTGTTAATGGTCATAAACGAAAGAGAGAACCAGTAGTGGTATAGCTGATCATAGGACAAAGACTGCAAACAAACGGTTCCTTCCATATTTTTATTTGTTTTATTATAAGGTAGAGTTATTTTTGCAAATTTTGTTACAGTCTGACCCCTAGTGGTAGTTTAATTAATTGCAGATTCGACTGCAAGGTGTCGCCTGCAGGATCAACATTAAAGCTTCATAACAAAAATGGGATTACCGTCACCATGGCATAGATTACGAGCTTTCTCAGTCACTCAACAACTTATTACACACAATAAGAATCTGTATCTTCACTTTATGGTAGAATTTTCTGCCGCAAATGGTTTACGCTGTCGTGAAAATTGCAATTTGCTTTACGGCACCGCATAAAATGCTCCATTCTGTCTGTCCTTGTTGACATGTGCTTCGAGGGTAAATAAACTATTCTTTTATTTTCTGCGTTATGCTATAATGACATTAACAGCTTCTATCTGATTTTTAAACGTTGTTTTGGTAAATATAATTTAGCTAAGGTTCAGGTCGGGTTAGCTATTCTGGGTAAATTTGAGACTATCGCATTTTTAATTTTAAGTTAATTTATGTTAATTTTGTATTTATATTGACGATTTTATGTAGAACGACGAGTTCATAGGAATTCGTAGATATTTGTAGATATTCATTTGATAATACGACGCATATTCAAATGAAAGCCCGTCAGATGTCAAATACGGTACGTTTCACGAATTTAAACTCCAGCTTTCAGCGTATAGATCTCAGTTTAAAAGTCGGATGAAATGTTTGAATATGCAGTTGTATTGACTGGATTTTCTCGTTTTATTTTCAGATATTTCCCCTTGATTGGGTTTAAGAGGGTTTTTGCAATGCCTTCGCCTTTCATCACCAGGGTCACCGTCTTCGTGCAGAGGTACCGGTCCGGGCTGCTCCTGACTGGATGTGGCGGCCTTTTTTCTGCTCACTTGCTCTATCACGTGTTTCCAGAGCAGACATACAAAAAGGTGTACCAAGCATGGCATAAAGGACAGCCTGCTAGCCTCTCTGGCAAACTGGAGGACATGTTTCAGGGTGTCCTGAGGGACATGAACATTTCCTCTCCACAGAGGTACAAAGCATTTGCAGCCTATGGTTTCCATCCCATCGGGGCTGGGGTACCATGGCTGCCTGCTGGGGCACTGGTCGGCCTTCCAGCTAACTTTAACAGCTCCCCCGATGACATGGTGGGCATCACTAATCGTGTGGTCCTCATCAATGGTGAGCCGGTGGAGTGGGACAGTGCTGTTGGCAAGGCCTTAAAGGAGGCCTTGATCCTGTCACCCGAGGCCCAGCGGTTCGGCGTGGCCAGGGAGGTGGCACGCCTGGAGAACGGCAGCCCGATCCTGCAGGCTATGGTGGCCCCCGCCTGTCTAGCGGGGGCTTGTATCTATGGAGTGGGTATCAAGCAGATCTTTGGGCTATATGGCGGCTCGGCACTGCTGCGTGGCGCAGTAACCCTGCTTGCTCTGGCTTTGGGGGGGGTGTCCTATATCCTGGCGTCCGACGCTGTCAGCCAATGGCAGGAGTACAGCTCGGACCGGCGGTCAGCCACCCTGTCGGGAGACTACGCCAGGGGTGGCCTGGAGTTTTACGACAAGCTTCTGTCCAGGAACAGAGTCCTGCGTTTGCTGATGGGCCCAAAGGGTGAGGAGATGTACGCCCCCAGCGGGAACCTGTTCCCTGCCAGTCTGCTGCGGTTGAAACACGCACCCTACACCTCCAGGAGGGAGGGGATTGCCAGCCTCCTGAAGGAGATGGAAACCTAGAGGGGAGCAGCCCAGACAGCCTGGGTTCCACTTTAAGATGAAACTGGTCACATCGCCATAGAAGTCACATGTCACATCGCCATAGAAGCCGTGCCGACACCCCCATGACTTTTATACTGCTCGCTGTTCTGGGGTGAAGCAGCTCTATAGCAGACTCAACACAGTGGGCTTTTATGCCTCTGCTACGAAACAAGGAATGTGGGATTGTCCAAGCGACGGGAAGAAAAATATCCCTGTGATAAAACGTCCTTAAGTAAAGGTATATGAAAGGGTTAAGGCTGGATAACTCACACTTAAGTGAAATACTATTCCATTGTTACAATGATAGATTTGAAACATACGGTGGCTTCATTTATATGTTTTCTTTTGTTTCAGTCATATAAATTGCTTGACCTTATTGAGCGAACAGGTTCAATACCTTTTTGTTTCAGGAATCATTAAATAAAAGAGACATTTAAGTAAAAACATGCCTAGATCATGTTTCTTCTTTCATTTTTGTTAATCAGACAATTGATCACTGATGTGTTAATGAACATTAGGCGCAGCATTTAAAATATTTTGAAAAGTAATCTGTGAATCACAGATATACAGAGGAAAGTCAAGAATGCTTGACTTTAATGTTAATCGTATGTTTCAATTAGATTTGGGAGCTATGCGCTGTTGGGACAAGTTATTTTTCTTTGTTTTCCTGTGCGTCGCCTGGTCAGGGTCACGGGTTAGCGGCCAGATGGCACATGGCACAAGGCTGAGGTACAAACTGGGTGGTTTGCCAGTCCATAGCATGGCACAGGTACACACCGTGGGCAAATTAAAGACAGAATCTTTGGAGTGTGGGAGGGAACCAGAGTCCCTGGAGAGATCATGGAACTCAAATGTTTTATGCAGAAATATAATCCTGTAAATATAATTCCTTTACATGCAGATATTTTAAACACCCTTAAAAAGACCGCCGCCAGGTGTCGCCTTACGAGTTCACTATATTCCCGTAAAAATGAAAGCTAGTCGAGACACATTATAATGATTATTTAAAAAAACGGCAACACTTCACTTGACTGGCCACTGATACTATAGTATTATGCTATTACTTATCTACTAATTAATACAAGTTAAGTCATAGTTACATATTGATCTAATGTTAATGCATCATTAATGAATCGTGTTCCATGTTTTATCTCAAACGGTTACTGTATTTGTTACTAGATTTGTTAATTTTGTACATCTTTGTAAACTACCGAGGAACTACTGAAGGAACAAGTAAAGAATAACACAAGGGGAATACTGATCTCATGTTTGTTCATCATTCGTGAATGGTGACGCGTCTTTTATTTGAAGTAGCGACTATATTTGTTAATGATTTGTACTTTAGTAGCAACTGAGTTATTACTAAGCATTTGTTCTCCGTCAAGTAAAACTATTGTTAGCCGCCTGTCTTACGTCATAAACAGCAGATGAGCGAATGAAGTGTATTGGCGTTATGTAACTATGTAAAGAGGTCGTGTAATCTTGTGTTATGTATTCGTGTATAAATGAATGACAATGAATTGATTGTGAATTTGAGAGCATACGCTGACAGTAACACGCTCATCCTGGGTTCTCGCTTGATAAGCGGACCGCGGACGCCCTGCCTTCCGTGCATTCCCCCTCCCCCACGCAATGGCCTCTCCCCCGCGTGTCCTCCCACCCTCGTACGTCGTCCCTCCCCGCGTGCGTGCCGCTCGCCCTCGTGCGTCGCCCCTCCCCCGCGCGCTGGCGGCTCGCAGAGGCTGCGCCATGTTGCGTCGCTGTGCTGTCGCTTTTGCGGCAGAGGTGAGCGAAGCCTTCGGGCGGCGAAGTAAAAAGTGGACGACGTCGCAGTAAGAAGACACGAAGGGACGGAGCGAGTCCCCCTCTTGACCGTCTCGCCCTGTTCCTGCGAACGATCGGCGCCGGACTAAGATGAGCGGTGTCAACCCGTAACGCCCGCTCGCCAGCCCGGCCGCCCGCTCGCCGTCCCCGGCGCGGATTACCCTCAACTGCGGTCCGGGAGGCCCCGCATTCAGCGTGAGAGAGTGTGTGAGAGTGTGGTTGTGTGCATGTATGTACGGCTGTGGGGGAGTGTGTGAGGGTGTGTGCGGGTGTCTGCGTACGGCCTCAGGAAGAGGAAGAGGAAGATGATGAAGATCATAAAGATGATGATGACGAAGATGAAGCTTCGGTGGGGCTGCAGCGGGTGATCTGAACTGGATTTTTCATCCTTTGCCCCATTCCCGTTATTTTTTTTCTTTTTAAAAATAACATTTCGTTCCCTGAAACCTGGACCCTGTCAGAGCTGTTGATGAAGGTGAGCAGCGCCTTAATCTCACTCGCCGCGTCACGTTATAATAATCATAATAATAATGATAATAACCGTAATGATGATGATGCAGTTTCTCGAGGGAGGCTGCCGCAGGACGTGCTGTGTCTCTGAATAACCCGGATTTTTCCCTTCTAGCTTTCTGCCTTTGCAGTGTATCAGAACCGCTAACACGGCCGATGTAACAGCCAGCCTCCGGGAACTGTGCGTGTGTGTGTCTCTGTCTGTCCGTTTGTTCATCCAGGGCAATGATGATACCCGCTGCCAAAGCTGTGGGGACTCCTCTCCCCTGTTAGGGCACAGGCGGATTGGGGACCTACGCAGGCAGCTGTCACAGCTGCTGGTGTTCTGCCCGTTTCCCCCCTGGCCAGTCACCCAGTGGTCCCCCACCCAGCTCTCAGGATTACTGTTTAAATTAACTGTGCCTCATCCTCTCCATGGGCCCCCATCCACCCCCTGCACTCCCTGGCAACCAACCTGAAATCTCCCTGGGGGGCGCTAGTGCTGAGTCACACGTACCAGGTTGCCGTGGTTCAGGTGGTGGGCCGGTGGGGGGGCTCTCCGTTCTCTCATTAGGCCTGAGCAGGGAGCCATTTTCACCACTGAGACGTGGAGAGCCCCCTTAGACTGACCTGTTTCTGGTGCAGGTCATTGGTGTCCCTCGTGAGGTTCCAAGCTCTACAGCCAGGGGGCGCCAGCAAGACCCATGGCGGCTGGGGTCACGTGTCATGCCGCGGGGGAGTTGTCTTTTTAGTGTAAGGATCGTCTCTGTGGGTTTGGTGGGGCGGGGTCTGCGAAACTGGAGACCCTGTTTCCATAGCAACATCACCCCCGCTTTAATGTTAAACCGTGGATGGTGGCCAGATTCCTGATATTCTCATTTTGACGCGCATTTGGAGACCCTTGGGAGTGTGTCTTCTTGGTCTTGTTAGGGGTTTGTGGTCACGTTTGGGGGGGGCACTTACAGAGACGCTTCTTCACTCCTGTCTTGTTTTCCTCGTTAACCTGACCTTGTTGCCCCCAGCCACCCCCACCCCACGTGTTGAATACTGGTGCTGAGGCCATAACGTGCAGCGCGGTAGGTGTGTGCCAATGGGCAGGGGTGGAGGGGTGGAGTGCGGCCCACCCCCCTCGTGTAATCGAACCTAAACGAGGAATCTTACCGTGCTTTTATTTGCACGCTGCACAGTTAGCGGCTCCACACTGGGGCCAAAGACCCGCAAATTCAGCAGCTCCCGTGAGCTGCCCTTCTCCCACAATGAAGCTGGTGTCTTCAGTTCCAGATATTTTTGGTGCATCACTCCTCTGGTTTTAAACGAGGAGCCTGGGGAGGCCGAGTCCAGGGTTTTTCGGATCTGGGGTTTTCTGCAGGAGCCAGTGTGATGCTGCCGCTCTTTCGGCCCCCATGCAGGGTGGCTGTCCCTGCAGCAGGGCACACTGGGCCATTTGTGCATTCCTGACGTCTTCGTTAGACTGACATGTAGATAAATATTCATGTGACTTTACTAATAAGGCAATTAAAACAGTCACACTGGCAGCCACCCTGTAATAACCTTGATGAATAGTCACTGGAGCAGTTTTCCCACTTGTGTGTCTCCTTTTCACTGCGACTTTGTTGGCTATGTGCAGTTGATGAGTCGTTTCAGGGTGTGGAAATGCACGTTTACCTTCTCCTAGTAAATGGTTTGCGTCCTGCTCAGCCCGGATTCGGATCACGGCCAGGTTCGAGCTCGTCGCACTGTCACTGAACTTGGCTTGGCCGTGGGGCTCTTATTGGTCTGGGTTTTGATCTGGTTCCTGAGCAGTTTGGGTTTCGACTGACGCACGTACCTTCGAGGCTGGGTGTGCTGGTCCAGCTGATGGGTGGTGGACCTCGCTTGGGGACAGGATTACGGGTGAGTGGTGCGCTCTTTCTCCACGCCGGTGACGTGAGGTGGGGCTGTTCCGTCGTGGTTAAGGTGCTGCCGTCGTCGCTCTGTGCTGAGAGCGCCGCTCTGCCGTTATTCCGGATTAATAACAGGAACAATGCACATCACTGATTGTGCTTCCCCTTAGTGACCGTTTTCCGTCCCCCTGCAGTCTCGAGTGTCAGCGCTAATTCATCCCGCGTTCTGTTCCACTTTTTCAGCTTCCCGGTGTTTGCCACGCCCATTCCAGGATTGTCCTCAAAACACAACAAGAGCAGCTTGACCGGATTTAGTTCTACGGGCAGCCATGGTGGTTGGGCTCGTGCAGACGAGTTCGTGCTGGGCCCCGCTGGGCGTGTGGGGCTCCAGGCCTCATTGTGAGGGCGTATGGCGGAGCTCGGGCGGCGAGGAACCCCCAGGCTGCCTGCAACACCCCGTGTGCTCTATGATTGACGGCGGGTCACCCTTTCGCCCTTCCTTCACCTCGATGTCTCCGCCTGTGTTGCCCTCCCTTCGCTGAGATGCAGCTGAGATGCAGATGGGGGAGGGTCTCTCCCATGAGGGCAGTTAGCAGTGATCTGGTTTTACCTTTGGGGGGGGGGTGAGGAGATGTCATATTCCTGAACAGAGGAGAGCCTCGGAAAGTGCGGTGTTTAATGGGAGTTGGGGGGAGGTTGATAGTGAACAAAGGCTCGCACAGACCCCCCCCCCCCCCTTTCTGGGAATGGGGGATGAATCTGTCCAGCAGGCAGCCTCCAGAGGGAATGATGTCATCGTTTTGTTCAGGGCGCCACCAACCTGCACAAATTGTAACGCACGGCTGCTTAAATGCGCTGTGGCTCTGGATGGTGTGGTGCGGTGGTGGCGAGGAGGTGGATGGTGCGACGGAGCTGCCGTGTGGGGAGTGGTGCTCTGTGTTTTGGGTGGGAGCGGCATCACGTGTCACATGGTGACTGGAGATTCTTAGAGTGACCAGGGAAAGTCCCCCCCCGATTGACTGGCTTTTCTGTCCGGTGCGGGTGATAGCAGTGAGGCAGTAGGGGGCGCCTCACAGACCCTCAGTTTCCATGTGGCAAACAGATTGTCCTCTGCGTCATGTCTCCCTACACGGGAATGTGGTGCCCCCCCCTAAAACACCTTACCCCGCTGGCTTGTCCCACTCAGTGACCGCTGTATGACCGCATCGGGATGATCACGTGACAGGCCAGACGGGGAGGTCAGCTGAGCGTTCAGACTCTGCTCTTTCATCTCTCAACAGAATGGCGGTGTCTCACCTTTGTGCCGCTCCTTTGACTGTCGGCGGTAAAAATAACGCCGGCTGCTTATTTCTGCAGTTTCTCAGTGGGTGTCATATCTGGGACGTCATGTGACACAATAGGGTGCCGACCATGTGACTGACAGACCCCGCTCCTTTGTGAAACTCGGCCAAGGGCTGCCGGAGCCATGATGTCCCCTGAGCCTGCCTTGTCAGTGAAAGTTTTAACAGACACTTTTCCTGAATGGCCTTCAGTCCGTGGCTCTGCCCTCTGCGACCTTTAAGTGACCCTCAGACAGGAGAGGACCCCCTGAGTCAACCTTAGTGTCTCCCTGCTGCTCCAGCCTGCAGACCAAGAACCACATGGCACAAACAGTGACTGTCCCGACATCACAGTCCTCGCCACCCTGAATTCACTCCCTGGAGAAATCGTGGAGGCCTCAGCTAGCCTGTGTGATCCTGGGGCCTCCCATGTGGCTCTGGGGTCGGAGCCGGTGGCAGGGGGTGAGCGGGGGGGCAGGGGCGCACTGCCCTGACACCCAGTCGGGGGTATTTCTGCTTGGAACAGCTGCACTGCGGATTTTCTTGCACACTTGAGAAGTTATTTTGGATGCCCTGCGTCTTTGGGGAAGCCACGAGAGGATGTTTTGCACGGTGGTCAGGTTATGCCGCCCAGCCACTTGGAAGCAGACGTTTCTTCTCTCGATGCGAGAATGTTCCAGAATGAGCTGCAGAATGACTGGCTCTGGCTGTATAATGCAGCATTTCACAGGATCCGGCTGACCAGCTTTGAGTATAACGTAGGTGTCACGCCGGGGGCCTTTAAACTAGGTTACAGCTAACGATTTCTTCAGCTTGCCTTTACTGTGTGTCATTGATTTTCATTGGCTGCGGTCTGCGGTTTCCCCCGCCTCTCCGCCTATCAGTGCTTTGGGCTCTGGGGCGGGGAACCTTGTCCCATGTGGTCAGGTAGGATGCTGTCCGGCGTGGCTGTTAGATGTGGATTGTTCCTCTGTGTCATGTGATCCCAGCATGCGCTGAAACCGGGCAGCATTTTGAGGCTTGGACCGGCACCCAGAGCGGCGCCTTTAACCAGCACTAAACACCTTTTAAGCGTCTGTGAGTGGCTCATTAGTAAAGAGGGGATACACCTTAAGCACTCGCATCCGTCAAACGACTATTTTAATCCAAATTATTGGGATTATTCTGGGGCTGTTTATGGTGGAGAGTTACCGCCCTCTACGACATTAAAAATAAATGTATCATGTTACACCTGCTACTCTAAAGTCTGACCTCGGCTGTCTGGGAGGTCCGGATGGAGATTCAGAGCGGCCTTGTGCCCTGGATGGGGTCCCCTGCCATGTGTGGGGGTGTGAGGCTGGGGTGACGTCGCACTTCGATTGAATTATACCACATTTCTGTGGCGCTAGAAAAACTATGAAAGGAAAATGTTTCAGTCCTGATGGGAAAGGGAGCTTTGGGTCCCACGGGGGGGCAGGCTTATTGCGTGCTGTGCGTCACGGGCCGCCTCGTCTCCTATTGGTCGCTTTATTGGTTACTTCACAGCCTCATCTACAGTGACATGCACAAGATAGAAAGCATCAAACGCACAACATCTCCCTGTCTCGAAGAATTAATCCTCTGGTCATGATTGATTTACATTCCACAGGAAAATTTATTTCTGGATGATTATTTCATGGTCGTGTGCAGTCATTGAATCTCCTGGTCTCTCATACCGCTGCCTCCAGCCCGGGCTGCGGTTAGCCTATCCCAGGGTGCCCTGCGGTGCCAGTCCATCACGGGAAATTCCCAGTGTGTGATTTTGGGCTTTTCCGGTTGTTTGGTCCTTATTCTTCACTCCCCATATGACCGAATGGCGACATGGCCCGTCTGCATGACCCCCCCACCCCCCGCTACTCACATCATTCCGTCACTTTGTCTGCTTTGCCATCCATGTGTCTGTCTGTCCATCTGCCCGCATTCTTCTGTCCATGTCTGCATCTGTCTTTCTATGTCAATCCGTCTGTATGTCTCTGTCTGTCTTTGACCTTCTGTCTCTGTCCTTCCATCTGACTGTGTCTATCTGTGTCCACTTGCCTGTGTCCTTCTGTCTGAGTCTGTCTTTCTATGTCAGTCTGTACGTGTCTGTCTGTCTTTGTCTGTCTATCGGCGTCTATCTATCGGTCTGTCTATCTGTGTCTGTTTCTGTTCATCCGTCCGTCGCTTGGCTGTTCCCACGCCTATGAGTGTCAGACGTACCAGGATCTCAGTGTAGATTCCCATGGTGACTTGCTGTTTGTGCCTCTGACATCTGACCTTTTGTGAATGGCCGCCATTGTCATTTTATTCGTGTTTACTGCCTGTCTCCGTCCCCCGTTCCAGCCTCTCTCCCGACCTGCTTGCTTCATCTGAGCCCTGGAGGACATGGTCATGTAGATCAGGACTCTCCCCCCCCCCCCACTTTCCTGCTTGAGTGTACTATAACGTGCAGGCGGCCGAGGTGTCGGGTGGGATAACGGAGAGCCCCCCCCCCCCCCCCCCCCCCCCCCCCCCCGCCCCCCCCCCCCCCCCCCCCCCCCCCCCCCCCCCCGCGCGCCCCGCCGCCCGCCGCCCGGCGGCGCCGCGGCCACCCGCG
>JAODKE010000037.1:4880971-4896423 GCA_026779605.1 Mormyrus hasselquistii
AGCTTGCTGAGGGTATTGGCACGGTGCGGGTGTTAGCTTGCTGAGGGTATTGGCACGGTGTGGGTGTTAGCTTGCTGTACGTATTTGCACGGTGTGGGTGTTAGCTTGCTGAGGGTTTTGGCACGGTGCGGGTGTTAGCTCGCTGAGGGTTTTGGCACGGTGTGGGTGTTAGCTTGCTGTACGTATTTGCACGGTGTGGGTGTTAGCTCGCTGAGGGTTTTGGCACGGTGCGGGTGTTAGCTTGCTGAGGGTATTGGCACGGTGCGGGTGTTAGCTTGCTGAGGGTATTGGCACGGTGTGGGTGTTAGCTTGCTGAGGGTATTGGCACGGTGTGGGTGTTAGCATGACATGAAAGCCTTATGAATTTGCCTTTAAAATGTGTTTACAGCAGTAATGGCGAGAAGCAGATCCGTCTCTTTGTGCGGGTGCTGGGTCATTCAGCTCCATCATCCCTCTGATCCAGCCCGTTCCTGTGGCTCTAGCTATACGTTAACGCCCCCTACAGATAGACATATGCATGCCTCGTGCCGTTTCCTGTTTTTAAGTGTTAGACGGATAACCCCTTGCGTGTTCAGCAGATATCATGCCAGGTAACCGTTGAGTGCGTGTGTGTGTCAATTGAGACATGAGCATTCGGACACATGGGACACACAACCTCAGAGGATCATGTCGGTATGTCCGTTTTTGATGCAGCAGACCCACATACAGAGTGGAGATGTATTGTGATGAGTGCGTGAGTCTTTTTAATCACCGCGGTATATGATTATAGGATTTTGATTTCATCTGAAGTATACAGCCACCTTAAGTCTGGCAACAACAGCCCCACCACAAAAAAAAAAACCATGCACACCGTGAGTTGTTTTGAAAGCCTTGGCGGTCCCTTATTGCATGCTGATGATGTCTATATGGTTTGAGCTTGGACGGGGCGGAGGAGGATTCGTTTAACTAGTTTTAGCTGCGGCAGGAAGCTCTATTTACGGAGCCGGCCACTGGAGGAAGATCAGGGGTTATTCATTAGCACACCGTGCCTGGAGTTACGCTGGCCCGTCACTTTACAGCTGTGGGTGACACTGTGTGTTTGTGGTTATGTCCGCACGTGTCCAGATCCCCCGACGCCATGTTGGACGGGCAGCCCCCGGCCCTCCCTCCCAAACAGTCCAGGCGGAGCCTTTACACCCAGAGCAGCCAGTCCCAGTCGCAGCAGGAGCTGGACAACCACGTCGGGGAGATGTACGACATCCCTGTGACGGGGGACAAGGCCATGGTGAGCCCTCCCCATGCTGCTGTGAGTCACTGATCATTGAGCTGCTTCACCTCAGAATCCGTCTGGATGTTCTGGCTGTCTTTACACTGGAATATCTTAATTCCCTCCTGCATGACAGTAGTGTTTCTCCTGGGATTCAACCCTTTAACCTTTCAGTCGGTTTCATGATGTGCCCGCAGTTTGAACTTTTCAAAGTGACCCTTTGATTCTCACACCCCCTCGCATCTTCCTCGCCCCTCCTCAGCTGAACGGTGCCGTCCCCCACGACAACTTGGTCCTGATCAAGATGAGGCCAGATGAAAATGGAAGATTTGGCTTCAACGTCAAGGTCTGGCTCCTTCCTCATGGGGCTTTTTTTGGTTCCTCCCTCTTCCTGCCCCCCCCAGTTGTGGTCCTATATCAGCATTAACGTGCCGTTCCTCTGTTCAGGGTGGCTCTGACCAGAAGATGCCTGTGATCGTGTCCCGGGTGGCCCCTGGAACGCCGGTAGGTAGAGGGATCTAATCCCCCCAGCTGACAGGTGTGTGCTGCCAGTGATGTTGGGTGATGTTCAGATGCCTCCCGTCCACATCTGCAATGACAGGTGGAGCTGTTCAGATCACCCTTTTCCTGACAGTGCAGCTGGCTACATCTCTGTGGATCTATAATCCGTGTCACTGTGAAGACATTCGGGAAGCGAGCACAGCCGATAGCGGCGTGATCAGAGCGCCTGTTCTTCTCTGGCTGCCCCCACCCCTGCCCCCCTGCTTTTTTTAGTTTTGTGATATTTTGAGTGTCGAGTACCAGCTGGACACTGTGTTCTTATCAGATGTTGGTATTTGTTACTGCTGATTTTTCTCATTGCTTATTGAGCCAAAACCGGATAATTATTAAAATTCTCGTTATCCTAATGGAGGAATAAGAAAGAAACCAAGAGGGCAAGTCTGAAGATTCACCACATGGAGGAGAGTAAGATGACGTGATTGAGGACAGAAGTGAATCAGCCTGCTATGACTCTTCCAATCCCCTCCAGGCTGATCTTTGTGTGCCCCGCCTGAATGAGGGTGACCAGGTTGTGATGATCAATGGCCGGGACATCTCAGAGCACACGCATGACCAGGTGGTCATCTTCATTAAGGCCAGCTGTGAGAGCCACTCCGGAGAGCTCATGCTGCTGGTTCGACCCAATGGTAAGAGCCAGCTCTTTGAATATTTATGGTGGTTCCTGGTAACAGTCACCGAGGGCCAGCTCTTTGGGTGTGCACTGTGGTGCCTGGTGAAGGTCACTGAGGCCCAGGCGTTTGGTAGTGCAACCAGATTAACCCAGGTATTGATTTTGTTTCTTCCCCCACAGCCGTGTACGACGTGGTGGAGGAGAAGCTGGATGCAGAGCCGGACTTCCAGTACATCCCGGAGAAGTGTGCACAGGACCCCGCGTTGTCGGACGGGGAAGCTTGGAGGGAGTCCATGCAACAGCTCAAGGATGGGCTCAGCAGCGGCACTATGCTGGCCCAGTTTGAGGTGAACCCCCCCCCCCCACTCTCAATCAACCCCCGGCAGGTACTGGGGAAGGCAGATGGCTGGGAGGGGCAGACTATGGCCACTTTCTGACAGGGAGGCCTGAACCCTGGCAAGATTAACTGCCGATTCCATTTTAAACCTGTTCTCTCTGTGTAGTCAACTCAGCCGACCAAGACTCTAGCTCAACCCGAGGCTGTGCACGACAACTTTGTATCTAAGTAACATGCTGTTATTTCCTGTTGTTGCTGCCCAGATAGCTTCCTGTTTGCCTCGCTCACTGTATTACTTGCGAGCCGGTCTACCTTACCGCTGTGTGTGCTCCTCAACCACAGCGCATCACACTTATGTAGAGTATCACTTCTGACCGGCTGTGAATGACCATGTTCACACATCTGAAAATAATGAATCATTCACTTCCTCTCAAGGTTCAGTAAACGGGCGGTCTGCTTGGCCAGTCATTCCAGGAATAAGAGGACCCAGCGCAAGACCCTCATACCTCCTGTAGCGTTGACCTAACTGTCATCTCGTCCTCCTCTTACAGCAGTTATATCGGAAGAGACCTGGAATGACTATGTCTTGTGCCAAATTACCTCAGAACATTTCCAAAAACAGATACAGAGACATCTCGCCCTGTGAGTATCACTCCGGGATGGTGGGCTGCGTCTGAAGTTTGTCACATGCTACCTAACAGCCTGCTCATTGGACGTTTACAGATGATGCCACGCGGGTCATCTTGAGAGGCCTGGATGACTACATCAATGCCAACTACATCAATGTGAGCCACTCTTTCAAGTTCCCATCCCCAGGGGTTATTTAAAGTGGGCGCTCGGGCATGCGGTCACGCCTCCTCCGTCCTCTTGCTCCCCCCAGATGGAGATCCCGGGCTCCAGCCTCATAAACCGCTACATCGCCTGCCAGGGGCCCCTGCCCAACACTTGTCCGGACTTCTGGCAGATGGCCTGGGAGCAGGGCTCCTCCATGGTGGTCATGCTCACCACGCAGGTGGAGCGGGGTCGGGTATGTTGCGGCGCCCCCTGGTGGCTGTGGCCGCCGTGTCACTTGATCGTGTGTGTTTCATTTTGCTGCTTTGCGTGCACGCTGACACGTGACTGCACTGGAGCGTCTGAAATTCCCATTTGTTTCCCAGCATGCCGCCATCACATGGATGCGCTTATGCTAACAGCCTAAAGCTGAATGACCTCTGCTCTGCCTCTAGGTGAAATGTCATCAATACTGGCCGGACTCGGGGGACAGCACCACCTATGGCGGCTTCCAGGTGGCCTGTCTCAGTGAGGAGGGCAATGCCGCCTTCCTGATCAGAGACATGGTACTCACTTGCCTGGAGGTGCGTTTACTATTTGTTGAAACTCCTGAGAACTCTCTAGAAGTTCCTACTGTGTGCTTTTGCACACCCTGTAAATCTGAGAGGTTGCTATGGCGACTTGACACGAGGGGAGAAAGCGCAGTGGCAGGGTGTTACTATGGCTCATTGGAGCACGGTGCCATGGTTGGAGGATGCCCGTTTTGGTGGCAGGCTGCCATCCTTAGCCGGCTCATCTGAGGGCGTCCCCTGCTGCCGCCGCAACATGCGCTAACTTTTGGCGTGTCGTCACAGAGCAGCGAGAACCGGCAGCTGACCCAGATCCAGTACGTGGCCTGGCCTGACCATGGTGTCCCTGACGACTCCACCGACTTCCTGGACTTCGTGAACTTGGTGCGGAATAAGAGGGCAGGCAGAGACGAGCCGGTGGTGGTCCACTGCAGGTGAGAGCTGGTCCTGGCCACGCCCCTATCATGTCAAACTGCTTTAAGGCCCCTCCCACCCCCGTAGTGTTTGTGTACCATGTGATGGATTGGCATCTTGGCCATGGGGTCCTCTGCTATTTGCCCAGTGGTGTTTCTTGTGGATCAAGAGGTTTTGCATACTGGGTGTTTCATCACCTCTACCTTACTAAATGCCTGCTCTGTCTACATCATCTGTTTTTATTGTCCTTGGAAAATACCTGTATAAGCTCATTTTATTAGAGCTTTGTAATAGCGTCTGCTTAATGCCCATGTAATACAGCCTTTTAGTGCTGTTAACCAGCTGAATTCCTTAACGCCTGCATTGGGGGAGGGGGGGGCGGCAGTCAGGCGTCCCGAGCAAGTCACCAAGGCATTGGATTAGATGGATGACTGGTTGGATTGATTTTTTTAGTTTCTTTTTGGCGCGGTAGATCGCCATGGAGAAATGATTCCAGAAGAAACACTGCCCTGTGCTTCCTGGGGTAGCATCTAGACACATACATTTTCCTATTAGGGAAGATGGTCATGGAAGGTGGACGAATAGATGTAGGTGCATTGCTATTTTTTAAATAAGTATCATATATAACAGTGGATTGTCTTCCAAAAGTGATTCAGTATAATTCTTCAGTAAAATGAGGCCATCTTGCTCAGCAGTACTTCATTATGCCTGAGGGGTGGCGCTACTTTTGGCAACTGTTTCAAATGCAGATAATGCATGGGGAGTCGTGTAAACAGAGGGGTACAGGAGGCTGGGTTTTTCAGGCACGCAGCGGGGGATCCGCAGCTGCAGTGTGGAGAGTTATTCAGTAATGAGCATTTTCAGCAGTGAGCCAGTCAGGTGCATGCTGGGATTGCACTGCCTCAGGAGCCCTTGAAGGGGTACAGAGAGGGGGGATGAGGGCGGGAAGATCCCTATGTGACCCGGCTGCCTATGTTAGATTATTTTGGGGTTATTGCCATCCCGCAATTGACACACTCTCCTGTCTTTTGCAGCGCCGGGATTGGCCGGACCGGGGTTCTCATCACCATGGAAACAGCAATGTGCCTGATGGAATGCAGTCAGCCCGTGTATCCGTTAGACATCGTGAGAACAATGAGGGATCAGAGAGCCATGATGATTCAGACCCCGGTACGTAGCAGCCCGCTTGCTCGTCACGTGGGTCTCAACGTGAGCCTTAATGGGGCAGTTCACCCCAGAAGTGAAAAAAGATTATTTAGAGAGGCTTTAGTGCTGTCTATCCGTATGGGTTGCTCTGCTGGGAGTTGTCTAGTTTTGGTGATATCAGGTATAGAAATGTCAGGCTTATCTCAAATATGATGGGACCGAGAGGCATTCATTCTGTGATGAATAAAGCACTAAAATAATAGCAATGTCTCTTATCAGAAATAATTACCCATTTATTGAGGATAATCCACAGACTTCATAAAGGGCAGTTTATTGTAGGAATGATCTGAATGTCTGGCCATATCTATAGTTTGATTAACCCCCAGACACTATCAGTCATATTGAAGCACCTGCTTGGGATTCGAACCCGACACTGCCCGGGGGTCTGAGCCTGTCTGCAGTATTTTGGGACTCATGCCGTGTGTCCCTGTATTCCCCTCCAGAGCCAATACCGCTTTGTGTGTGAGGCCATCCTGAAGGTGTACGAGGAGGGTCTGGTCAAGCCGCTGAACTCTGTGTGAATGACGACGGGGCCGTCCAGCCGTCGCGAGGCCCTGGAACCGCAGCTGGCACCCCAGCCTACGCAAATGGAAACTTCCAGGATGCTGTCACACCCGCCCGTTCTCTATCCCAGGCTCCCCGGCACGCGTGAGATGTGCCCGGCAGGACACCTCAGAGCTGGCACTTTGGAGAAAACTTAGCACTCTTGCACTTTATGTGGACAGAAAAAAAAAACACAAAAATACAAGAATCATTCAGAAGCATCCAGTCATAGTTGAGGGACAAAGAGCTACTTCTCGGGGCGAAAGCAAACATGATGGTGATGGTGGCGGTGATGATGATGATGATGATGATGGAGGTCCATAGTGCCATTACTAAAGACAGGATAAACATCTGTAATCCATGCAGGCTGCCCCCAGGTAATGCTTGCCTTTTCAGCCTTTTGTTTTGTTTGCTGTCTGTTTTCTGCCAGAGTCTTAGCGATGTGCAGAAGCACCGCCCACCAGTTAGAGGTGTGGCCTCCCTAGGTCACCCACGGTTTTTGTTTGGACATCTGAACAGCTTCTGATGCAGGGGGAACCCTGTGAGCGAATCATCAGCGCGGACAGCTCCTGGGAGCTTCAAGCTGTGCCGTTTTTCTCCCTAAGCCGTAGCTGGTGCTCTCTGCGTTTGCCACATCTACTGATTTTTATTTATTATTATTTTTTTGTTTCATCTGGTGGCCACCCACATTTTTGTGTCTGCGAGGCTGATTTTAGTGCTAAATTCTGGTCTGTCGGGAAGCCTAACTCAACTAAGTGAATTTATGTCAAATTTAAGGTATTTCTCAGTTTTATTTTAGGATTTTTTTTCTCAAATAATATGGGGGGGAAAATCCCCGTTCATGGTCTTCTTCCTCAGTTGTTAAAGGGAATGAATGCAGTTCATTTTGTGGGAATTTAGGCCTTGAGCAGTGCAGTACTCTCACCAAACCAAAAGCGTTTTTAATTCCTTGTTTTAAATAGATCGATGGTAACGTGGACAGGGGCTCTAACCACAACTTGCTAAAATTTTTCTCTAAACGGAAATCCTGCAGTTTCCACGTAGCCCCCTTGGTGGTGTTGTGAGCATTTCTGTCTCTGTGGAGTCATCTAAGGCAGTCTTGAAAATGCACGAGAGGCCTTGTGGCCTCTGCAGAGTCAGGAACGCCCCCATCCCCCCGCTTTTCCCAGCATGCTGTGCTTGTGATCAAACGTGCACGGTACTCTGGGCTCAGTGCCAAACTGATGATACTACACCACGCCTTTGAGAAGTGTATACCCCCAGAAACCAAACCACAGCTGTGCTGGCAGCGGGGGGTGGGGAGGGGCTGGCGGGTGCCCCCCTTGGCACTGCTGGTGCCCCGAAGCTGGTTCCCATGGTGGGGTACATTGGGCAGGGCTGCACACACCAGTGTCCTTTATGCTTCAGGACCAGCGGTGTTCATCTTGAATGTTCAGCAATGTGCTTGTTGGTTTGTTACGCAATAGCATAAGCTATATATTTGTTATGGGGTTTTGTTAAAAAAGATATTTTGTAAGACGAACACTTTTTGGGAATGGACAGCACTTTGCAGCTGACTGTGTGGCCTACAGTGCCGCTCAGATCCTGTCTGGGGAACGATGATACGGCACTCTTATTTATCGTTAATGTTTGCTGGGGGGGCAGGTATGGTAAAATCGGAAGCAGGCCGTGCCATTTATTTTTGTGTACATAAATTAGATTGTGTAAATACATTGTTTGTTGTATATTAAAAATCTTTAAAATAAAAGGACATCTTGTGTGAGTTTAAATGTTATTTTTTAAAAAAACCAAAAAAACGTCTGGAAATGACAAAATTTGTTTTCCCTTGGACAGCAACCTAAGACGTGCGAGTACATTTGGAAACTTGCTGGTCTAAAGTGCTTTCCATTGATCCAGACACACACACGCGCACACACTGTGAGAGCGAATGGGAATCCACTCACCTAAACACACAGAGGGGAGAGGTGTTGTCAAAGCCAGCAATCGTTACTGTGACCTTTCTCTGATTGGTGCGTTCATTTATGGACCTTTTAACCAATGATCTGCTGGAATGCAGAGAGGCAGTTTAAACAGGCCCTGGGAGATTCCTGCTCTGTCATGCTTGTGTTAATCGAGAGTGAATCACATGCCTCTGCTGGCAAAGTGATCACCTAACCCATGTCAGGCTCTGTACGGGGGAAGGGAATCAACCTTAAGGATAAAGCCACCATTATGATTTAATTTCAACCACATGTGAGAATCAAAAAATAATTTATTGTTAAGCAGTTATACAGGAGATGTTTTCATCCAAGTCAGTTTAATTCTTCCAAGTCACAATTTTAAATGCAATTTAATTTTATAAAATTTTGTTGTATTATCTTAGGCAATGAATCATGGAGTAAAAAGAGATTGTCCTCGAATTCTGAGTTCTTACACTAATAATCTGTGTTGTATTGCCCCCTACAGGTCTGGTATTGCCTTGGCTAACACCTGTAAGCTCCTTCCACGTTTTTAATGGCTGGCTTTGACAAAATCCAGCGGGATGGATTCAAATTCCAGTTTGAAAATATTATTTTTGTTTCTGTAATTTGTGTTTACAGAAGCTGCTTATGCTGAACATTGACGTACATGAGCAGAAGAAGCGTGGTGTTGACATACATGCAAACCTGGGGCCTGTATTACAAAGCAGGATTTCTTGCTTCGCTGGATAACTTGTTGGATTTAAGGTAGTCTGGGATAAATGTATGTAAACAAAGATAGTTGATTAAACTGGGGTCCTTTAATCTGACAAGTTATCTAGCTAACCAACAAATCTGGCTTTGGGATACAGGCCCCTGGTCTTTCCTTGATCAGCAATTAAGGTTTAAACCAACATGTACACCTTGTTTGAATTATCATGAATGTGTTTGGCTCCTGTATGATATATTCAAGAGAGCTAATTATCCTGAGCTGTATTTCTGCGCAGTTGTGGTATAAATAGATCAGTGACTCCTCATAAATTAAATATCGCTGCAGAAACTGCGTTATAAAGAGTCTATACTGAGACATTTAAATGCTCTTTGTTGTCATGCTGTTCAAGAACTGAATGTATCAACCTTTCATACGTTATAGAGACTTTCCAAGCGTCAGAGGTCTATGACTTGGATTCTGAAAGGAAAATATTTTTTCATACCACTTGTAAAAAGAGAATAGTTTGTACACTTCCACGTGAATATATAAGTATAGGTCAAAGGTGTTATTTCACTGATCCTACTTCAAATATTGTGATTTAGTCCTCAATAAGGGCGACGGAGGAGCCGTGACAGAGCCCCTGTATGTTTTCATTGTATATAAGAGCAATACGATGTCTGTTTAGTGCCAATGTTGTGTAAAGTAAAGAGTCTTATTTCTGCTTAAAGATGGAACTGTGCCGATCTGTGGTCACTTTCTTTCAGTAGCCCTTTCAGTTGTTGTTTTTTTGCCCCTCATGCTTGAGAATGAAGGTGGTATTTGAGAAATGTCACTTGCTGTTTTTTTTCCCCCCCACTTCCATGAGTGAGCCATTAATAATTTACAGTGGGTATTAAAGAGATCCAAACACAAAATGTTTTACTGCCAGCTGCCCTGTTCAGTTTTGCATTGACTCTTAAATGTGTAAACCAGAGGTGTCATGGTGCGTGCGTATCATATTTGGGAATTACTCAGCTTTTTTCCAAGAATTTCAAATTAAATGCATGTCTAAGTATTCCTTAGTGTCACGTAACCCTAAACCAGTTATGGACAAACCACCCAGTGGCTAATGACTCTGTGTGCCAAACATTGATTGAGTTTTAATTAACAGCACTGTGACACCTACTAATTGGTTTAAATTTGTTTTCAATAGCTTCATGTCATTTCCTCATATACACGGTAACTGTTTATAACGTCAATCCCTACGCTACTTCAGTTGGCGTAATACTTTTGAAAATTCTTCTGCCTGTTGCACTGCATATGAATTACACTGGCCAACAAAATCTTGCAAACCAAAATAGGTGAATCTTAGTGTTGCTTGTGGTGAATTTGAATATCTAGTCGGAATTTACCTGTCACGCGAGGATTTTGAGTGTCACTATTAAACCAGCATGATGGAAGTGACTCATCTCAAAAGCCGAAGTCTGTGATTTTCTGCAGTACTTTACCTCAGGAACATCCTTCTTAAGGGTCCAGCAGAAGTCTGCATGCAGACTGGGACTCCACTTGCCTTGATATTGTTTTTTTCCATATGAGAGAGAGAGAGTAGGACCCTGTCTTAACATGTTCAAACATGTTACAGCCTGTAAACTCTGGCAAAATACATACAATACTTTTGCATCCTATAAAATCCTAAAAATATACAGAAATATTAATTATTTTTCCATAAATTACTTGTATGCATATATTCTCAATAAGAAATTAAATACTATCAATATAACCTAAAAATGACATCACTGAAAGATTACGGGTGGCTGCAAAATTCTGAGTGCATTTGTTAAATCAGCATTAAAAAGTACGACACCCCTTGTTTCCTGAAAAATCTTTGTTGACCGGTGCTATGCGAAATTCCCAAGTTTTAAACATTTTACAATGACAAAATTGGTAGTTTCTCAAAAATCTTATGAGATGTGAAAATTCTGAAGTAAGATTTTGTGATGTTGATCAGAAATATCTGGCACACTCAAAATTATAAAGGAAACAAAAACTCTGTAAACCAGTGTCACCAGCGGGTGGTGCTGTTGTCAAATTAAGATGTCAACATTGAAATCCAATTACAAAGTAATATTGATTTGATTGATAGGTTCTTATAGTTCAATTAAATAGTAAACTAGCTTAATTAATTAAGGGAAACGCTGAAACACGATTACAATCTTAAACGATTCAACCTTTACTAAACCAAAAAAAAGCCGTTTCTGAAGATGCTGAAGAAACGTCCTATTTCAAAGTGGTTCTCTTTATGATTAAGTTGTCCAAGAACGAATTTCTCACAGTAAAGAAGCCTCCCTTTACTCCGCCCAGTCTTTGTTTTAAGGCGTCATGCGCTGATCACAGACCGATGTCAAAAATATCAGCCAGCATCTGATGTCGGGAAAGGGGCAGCTTGCCCCCCCTCGAGTCCACCGATCTCACTTTAACTTGTCACTTCCCGTCGGCGGTTCCACGTGGGCTATTCTCATTAGCAGATAAGCCGTGCATTACCAATGTTACCACATGGGACGATAAGATCTAAGACAATCTCATGTAAACTGTTTGGTAATGTCACATTTTATTTTGAGCTATACAAAGCGGCGGTTACAACTAAAACCACGAATTTGCGTGACACCCCATACCGAGGTTTGGGGGGACCTGTTGGCCACAAACAGTAGCTACACTGCAGGGCAGTAACTTTATGAGTGGGGCCCTATAAACAACAAACCCGCCCTTGCATCCACTGACTATGACAACGAATGGGGCTGCAGATTCAGATCCTGATTGGCAGAGTCGCGGCACATTGGTTCGCGCAGTACCGAGGTGTGCAAATCCATACTGGTTCCGAAGAGTAGCGGTAAACGTCATTTCCGTTTAGGATTTTTATCCCCTCCTCCATGGATTATATCCCCGCCCCGTTATCTCAAGTCCCGCCTCCCTTGGATTCTATCTCCGCCTTTCTCTCTGAGCGTCAGAAAGCGCTGCTTCGGGTTCCCAGCTCTCGTTATGGCGTGCTATAAGGCATTCCAGATGGATTTAATTGATCTCTTTTAAGGAGTCAGTCGCACGACCACTTCCAGCAGACCTAATCGAAGACTAGACAGCCGGGCGCTGCATCGCGCTGCACTTTTCGGGTTGCAGGTGGAAGTACGCGGCTCTTGCTCCAGCATCTTTAAAAGAGGTAAACCTGTTGCTGACGCCGCTGCCCTGGGCCGTTTCAGCGGGACGTTATTAGAGCTGCCTATTCGTCTATAAAACTACCGAGAACGGCTTTATTTCACTTAATAAGAAAACAGTTCAGATTTTTAAATGTACTTTTAAGTGTACTATTCTCTTTTACAGTGTACACAATATTTAATATATAATATGCATTAAAATTGTAATGCATCATTTACAGATAATTATCAACAGCATAACCCTGTAGAAAAGAGAAAGGGGAAAAAAGTCCCACGATTAACTAAACACAGAACTATCCCTTTATTGTTTGTGATTTAAAATAAACGATAATCTGGTGAAGTTTACAGTGTAAACGGGACAAGAAGCACAGATGAAATGCAAGTAGAAATGTTATGCGCATTTTCTAGCATTAAACGCATCAACGATGATGATGTGCGGACGGTTCTGTCTTGACCTTTTGTAATTCGCCTTTTAATGCCGGGAACGCTGCCTTTTCTCAGCCTTAGCATTCACTCCAACCTAGAACTGGTTCCTTGATCCGTTAACTGGAGAGTTTACGTACGTTTAAGCCACAAGTTTCTTTGTACCTGCCCCGATACTGGAAGGACGGTAAATATTATCTTTGTTAGGTCTGCGGTCAGTAATCTATACATTCATCCAACAAAAGGCGGTTATTCTAGCTTGCGGGTACAGTTACACTTGTTACTCTGATCATCCCCCAGACGCATTTCCTATGTTAATACGCCTGGTTGTTACACTGATAACGGGCACTGTCTGACAGCAGCATCCCCTCCCCCACGCTCCCGGCCCAGTTCCAAACTATGCTGAGCTTCCTCCGGCGGACCCTGGGCCGGCGGTCCGTGCGCAAGCACAGGGAGAAGGCGCGCCTCCGAGAGGCGCAGAGAGCCAGCACGCACATCCCAGCGGCCGGAGACGCCAAGTCGGTCATCACCTGCCGCGTCTCCCTGCTGGATGGCACCGATGTTAGCGTGGACCTGCCGGTGAGGCTGCCTGCCTGTGTCTCTCCTACACTCGGCTCTGTTTATTTGTTGGATCGGCGTAAGTTGGTGGTGGTTGTTTTATTACGCTAGTTAATTGCTTTTTGGGTACTTCCCTCCTCGGAAAGAATTTTTGGTACAGTGAGATCATACTCTACACCAAATAACAGTCCAAACGGGATAAAAATAAGTAACATTAATGAGCTGGGATCTGCTGCCTGTGTTATTTTAGCTGCAACATAGTGCACTCTAAAGACTCAGTGAAGCAGACTCCAGTTCCTGGTGTAAGGTGCTTCTCCATCCTTACTTCCCGGCTACTCATTAGCCTGCTCACATGTGACATGTCTCCTCTATGGCCGTCTCCCCAGTCAGTTACCTCCTTTTCCGAAAACCGAATGCTTAGCTGACCTGCCAGCTTTTCCCAGCATTGCTGCTTTCAGGACACCGCTCCTTGTGTCTGTAGAGAGGGGCTTTTGTGAAGTGTGTCACGGGTTTTCCTCTGAGGGACAGACTGGTGGCGGGTCTGGTGATGCTTCTGGATGAGTCACCCTGTACCTGACTTCCTTTGGATCAAGGAGACAAAGAGGTACCCGAGGTATCGGCCTCTGTGGGATCATCATGTCTATGAATTAGAGGACTATTAGATCTTATTAGATTCCTATTAGATTCAGAGTACTTTATTGATCCCTGAGGAAACGCTCTGTTATGATTATAATTTTGGTTGTTATCTATCAGTTTTGCATTTGGCTGGTTCATATCCTGTTTTAAGAACATAAGAGATTTACAAACGAGAGGGGGGCCATTCGGCCCATCAAGCTCGTTTGCGGTGAACTTAACTAATAGCTCAGAGTTGTTAAAATCTTATCTAGCTCTGATTTAAAGGAACCCAGGATTTTAGCTTGCGCTACACTAGCAGGAAGATTTCCATTCTCTAACTCTTCCATTCTCTAGTGCTTCCTCAAATTTGTTATAAAATGTTCTCCCGCTAATTTCCACTTAGTTCTAGTATTTAAACTAATACTGAAATAGCCATTTGGCTTAACAGCATCCAGACCCGTTAGAATCTTATATACCTGGATCATGTCCCCCCTTTAGTCTCCTTTGCTCAAGGCTAAACAGATTCAGCTCGGCCAACCTCTGCTCATAAGACATTCATATCGGAGGCTGTTCTTTATCTCAAACTGCATGGCTGCTGTTACTGCATATTTTGATTTAGTAGGTATTGGTCCCTTTAACCACATGCTGGATGCAGGATCTTACTTTTGAAGTCTTGTCTTGAAGCGGTTCTCACACCACTTGTCTTCGTGAAGCTGACTGCTCTGATATCCTTTGTCTCGCCACCTTCCCCAGTTAAGCAGTCATACTTCCTGTCCTATAGGGGGCAGTGATTCTGCCTGATCTTTTTTAAATAGGTTATCATAGTCCTTCATCTGAATATGACTTAAGCAGGTTCGATGCGTCTCCTCAGTTTTCACACAATGTTTCACGTGAACTTTTGAAAAATTGCATTTTTCAGTCACCCAATGCTTTGTAATAATATATGTAATGAATATGATTGACGATTGAGGACAAGTGGGTTTGATTGATGTGCTGAGATGTTGCTGCTGGTTCTGGCGGATGAGTTAATCATTGCCCCTGTTGCCTTGTGGGAAACCTTTGCCCTGCCGCTGGATGATTTTAACCAGGCGCTGGGGGTGTGTGGATTTTGCTATCAGATGTGGTTAAGGATCTGGTTTCAATCCACCGTTTCAGACAGAAGCTCGTGTTCTGCTTCTTCCCAAGAGAAGCGCACGTTATCAGGAACACTATGAGGTACCCGCAGAGGGGAGTCTGCGACGCTGAGGGCGCCGTGGTCCACTCCCCCTGGGTGTGAGAGGCGCTGCTCTGGAATGCCAGGGGGGCCAGGATCGGTCGGCCCCTCAGCCTCATGTCCCTCCCCCACTGGCCGGGGATGTAGCCGCCGCTGTCGGAATGCCGCAGGTGGGGTGCTCCCTCCCCATGGCTTTTAAAGGCCTCTCTGACTGTCCTGCAGCTTTAAAAACGCACATTATAACTGCAGTGCCGAACTTGTTCAGCCTCTGGGCCGTAACTGCGCCGGAGCGTTTCTGTAATCGTGGCTCTGGTGGATTCAGGCCGGGGAGAGGCTCTGCCTCTGCTGGCCGGGTCGCCAGGCCCTCAGAGTCGGTCCACCAGAGCAGAACGGCACAATGGAGGCTGCCTGTTCGGGCGTCACGTGGCTGAGTGTCTGAGGCCAGCGCTCTGTTGCCGTGGATACCTATCTCCCCCCCCCCCCCCCCCCCCGCTTTCTTGGGGGGCGCCTGGGCTGGGGATGGCCGGGAGTTGCCAAAGGCGACTGACACCC
>JAODKE010000037.1:4899540-4909990 GCA_026779605.1 Mormyrus hasselquistii
GGTGGCGGAGGGGTGGCAGGGCTGAAGCACAGCTTCCTCAAAGCCGACCTCTACTGGTTTCCTGAGCACTGCTTCCTACCAACCATGGAGGCCTCCCCTGGCCCCATACCCCCCCCCCAGGACCCTTATCACCCCCCCCCCCTTAGGCGCCCTTCTTTCTCCCCGACAGGCTGGAGTGTCCCTTTGACACGGCTGTAGCTCTGGCTGCCTTCGCCTTGCAGGGTAAGCACCTCCATCTCCCATCATGCCCCCGCCTCCCTCTTTCAAACCCACGTAAATCGTTTCCTGTGACACGGGCTTTTTCACTCGGGGGGTGTGGTTTGATAATCTCAGAGGCTGGGGAGTTTATGGTCCCAGCCAGCATGCCATGTGGGGGGGCCGGGAGACCATTTTTAAAGTTTAACCTTGAGGTATCAGTAGCTTGTCGACATGAACCTGATGCCCGGAATGAGATGTGTGACCATTTATCACGCGTTTAAGCTGCTGTGTTTCTTTCGTTTCCCAAACTTGGGCTGGCCCAAAAGAAGGCGGGGGCGGGGAGGACTGATGAATTCAACCGGAACTCTCCCCCCCCCCCCCCCCCCAATCTGGAGCCACATGCACATGCCAGCTCATTATATCTCATTATAATCCCCGTCTACTCCCCCCGTCTCCACCTAACACTCTCCTCTTGATACCTGACTCAAATCATCCCCCAGCCAGGAACCTGGGCAGTGGACGCACCCTCTAATTTGACTCTGCCTTCGGTTAAAGCTGCATTCCCTGCATGTGTCTGTGGGGGCGCCACGGGGTGTGAATGCTCTGCCTCCTATACAGGCTGATGGTGTGCAGCTGGTCTGCATATAAACCTGCAGGTGTTGGGTTTGGAGTTGGACCTGAGCACCTTCACGTCATTAAGCTGCGAGACCCAGTAGCTCACACCTAAGCTCAGCCTGCTGGTCATATGCTTGTGAAGAACCTCACATGCACTTTTGTTAGTGATGGTGGGAGATTCATCTCAGATTCTCGTTAACTTTACCTTTGGCCTCTAGGGGGCGACATTCAGAGTCTTTCTGTGCTTGGTCTGTGCCTCCCAGGCGAGCTCGGGGACTTCGACCCGACCGAGCACAGCCCTGATCTGGTGTCCGAGTTCCGTTTCATCCCGCAGCAGACGGAGGAGATGGAGCTGGCTGTGTTGGATGCCTGGAAGGGAGGCAGGTGCGTTAGTCACCTCCTGCAGACACCCCGCACACTGCTGTCACGTGTTAAACCAGATTTGGGAGCGTGTGCTGGGGTGTCTTTGCTTAAGTGTTACACCAGGTTCTTGGTAACTGTGGCAGCTAAAATGGTATCTCCCCCCCGCCCCACCCCAGAGGCCAGACACCAGCGCAGGCTGAGATCAACTACCTGAACAAGGCCAAGTGGCTGGAGATGTACGGTGTGGACATGCACACGGTCAAGGTCGGCTGTGGTGGAGGATGCGCTGCCTGAAGGGGGCGCCCTGCTCAATGTGACATCATAGCGGGGCTTATGGAGTGCGGGGGTCCCGTCTGACGCTCTGTACCAACTCTCTCCTTCCCAGGCCCGCGACGGTAATGAGTACAGCCTGGGTCTCACCCCCACCGGGGTGCTGGTGTTCGAGGGTGAGACCAAGATCGGCCTGTTCTTCTGGTGAGGGCTACTTCCGGGGAACAACTACTGTCCTGGCGGAGAGGATCTGTTCTTTATCTCTAGTGACGCGAGTTGGGGGGTGGGGGTGCAGCTGGCTTGTCCTTTTAGTCTGACCCCACCCCCCTACCCAGGCCTAAGATCACCCGGCTGGACTTTAAGAAGAGCAAGCTGACGCTGGTGGTGGTGGAAGATGATGACCAGGTGATGAGGCTGTTTTTCAGGTCCCCACAAAACAAACAACAAAAATCAGTGACTATGATAAAAAGAACTAGAATAGCCAAAAGTCTTGAATTTTGTTTGGTTACTTATGGTTAAGGTGAGGGCTGGGTAGGGGGTTTAAGCTTAGCATGGCCTGATGGAGCCTTTGGGTATCACCTTTCTGGCAGGATGTGTGGCTTGGATGTTCTGCCCCTGCTGTGCCTGGTGCATTGTGGGTAGCATCAGCACCTAAGCTCTGTCACCTCCCGCGCAGGGGAAGGAGCAGGAGCATACCTTTGTGTTCCGCATGGACCATCCCAAAGCCTGCAAGCACCTGTGGAAATGTGCTGTGGAGCACCACGCCTTCTTCCGGCTGCGGGGGCCTGTCCAGAAGAGCGCCGCCCGCTCCAGCTTCATCCGCATGGGCTCCCGCTTCCGCTACAGGTGGGCCCGGGCTGTGTGTGTGTGGGGTCTGCCTGCTGTCCTGGGTATAGCCAGGGGAAGGAGGAGTAGCCTAGTAACCTGATGCACCCTTTATATACAAATGAGGGGGTAGTATGTCCTGTTTACCTTTCGAGGGGAGTGTTAGTCACCAGAGGTCAGTTCCATATACAAACATCTCCTGGAGTTGAGAGGTAGAGTGAGGGGAGCTGGCATGACCCAGCGCTAGCACTGCCGTCCCCTCCGGGGGGGCATTTGGTACTAACGCTCCAGTGCCGTTTCCCCAGTGGAAAGACTGAGTATCAGACCACGAAGGCCAGCAAGACCCGGCGCTCTGCCTCATTTGAGAGGAGACCCAGCCGGCGCTACTCTAGGAGGACGCTACCGAGCAAGGGTGAGCGCCCCCTACTGGCCAGCGTGGGTCACAGCTCCCGTTCTGCTTGCCTGAGTGTGAAGTCGTGTGAATGCATTGATCTAATGGGCTTTTAGGACCCTGAACACATCAAAGGACATTAATTCTTATGCCTGTATGAGCTGAGACACTCATGCTAACCACCCCCCACCCCTTTTTTTCTTTAACAGCTGTTAACAAGAACCATGAGTAAGTACTACCCCCTGAATGCTCATGAGGGATACGGGGGGGGTGCTGTGGGACAGAGTCCTGCTCCACTTTCAAGGACGGTGGTGCTCGACAGCAAACACACGCCTGAATACTCTGACCCTGACCGGCATCGCAGAGTGCAGCTCCGAGCCGCCACAGCCCCCGCCGCCATATGAGTACAATGTTGTTGTTTTTTTTTCCTTGTAAACCTCTCTTCTCCCCCCCCCCCGCAAAGGTCACACAATAACGGAGTGGATCAGAGCAGCGATACCAAGGTACTGAGCTTTGGGGACGAGTTTCCCATGCGTGGGATATTATCCCTGTTTGTACAAACTTGCTGAGGGGCGTCTTTGTGTCACTGTCCCCTCAGCCCAGGAGTCCCTGGCCCACCTTGCCCTTAGTCACCACCCTGCCTACTGACCCTGGGCCAATGGAAATCGAGTGTCTCCCCAGGAGTCCCGGAGCCAGCCAATTGGAGAAGAGGAGGTGAGCGGCCCTTAGCTTAATACAATAAGAACATTAAAGTAGGTTAATCTGGCACCCTGCTGTCGCCCCGGCCCTGCTCCTCCTCCACTGAGTGTCTGACAACAGAAGGCTGTTAGTTCTGCACCGTCAGCTCCGGGTGGGTGTGGGGGGAGGCAGGGGCGGGCGGTTTGGAGACGGAGCGGTCTGGCCAGGCCGTGCCGGCAGCAGTAGTCGGGATCTTCCTCCGTCAGACCTCCACTTCTTATCACCCGTTCCCGTGCCCGCTGGGGTGACGTCACATGCCACTGTGTAAACAGACAGATTAGCAATCGTGGCGGGATGATCGCTGTGCTTCGGCGTCGCACGGGCGCCTCCTACAGTTTAGATGTATAAATAGTGTCTCGCGTGACGCATACACATACAGTCAGGTAATTTACTGCTGGCGCTGTAAATACAAGCGGAGTGTAGCTGGTAGGGTGATAACGGAATGAGCTGGGCTGTGTGTAAGCGGGAGGTACCAGCTGGTTCGATTCACCTGTTTTCCTGTGGTGTGTGTGCTTCCTGCTCAGACGAGCTATGTTTTATTCAGCCGGCTCGGAACGGTTCCGTGACTGACTGCTGAATCTCAGTACCACTTCACTTAGTCTTCATCTCTACCTACCGACCAATCAAGTCACTCAAAACTATCCCACTCTCGCCCATACCCATTTAAAGGGTCCAGGCATAATCACTGGTCATGTGACCAGCCCTGAGGTGAAGGGTAGGTATCTCTACCTGCAGGCTTCCCTGACGCATGTCCATGCTGGTAGATCAATGGCTAATAGTTTTAAAACTGCACGTTATTTGTTCCAGCCTGAAGTGCTGAGTGCAAGCAGCCATTTCTCAAGGCGAGGTATGTACCCATTGGTGAGACATGTGCCCGCCCTCTGTAGAGCGCTTCGCCCAATCAGATTCCGGGGTTTTTGATTGAGGGGCTGTCACTGCTGGTTCTCCCTTCTTAATTAATTTTTTTTCTATATCGTCTCTCTGCGATAATCCAATCATTGGTAGGTGTGGTGCAGCTCCTACTCTGAGATACTGTGCTGGGCCTCACCAAAATTCCCTCCATGGTGGTTTGATTGTGACCCTCGGTCCTTCTTGACCTGCTGCTCTGGACTAATATCCTGTCATGTTCAACCCTTAAATCATCCAATCCGGTGTGTCTCGCTGACTTCCTGGCCTTACAGCAGGGAAAGCTCTCATTGGGCCTCTGTCTAGCTGTGGCCATTCGTATTTAACGGAGCTGTCCAATCACAGTCCAGCGGTGTAAATCTGCGCTGACTTGTTTAATGTAGGGCTGTTTTAGTGTTGCTCTTGGTCTCCTCCTCCCACCCCCATCATGCTTGTCAGTGTTCTGCTGGATCGGTACCCTATGTGCCATTTGTACAGATGCGTAGGAATGCTTTCATTTACACCAGGGGTGGGCAATCGTATCCGCAAAGGGCCGGTGTGTGTGCGGGTTTTTGCTGATTGGCTGAAGAGTCCTCTCACCTGGGTTTGAACAGCTGACCTACAAGTTTTATCCCAAAAACCTGCACATACACCGGCCCTTTGGGGATAAGATTTCCCACCCCTGGTTTACACATATCCCATAATTCTCGCCTTTGAGACACACACATACGCACGCACACACACACACACACACACACACACACGTACAGTGGGACCCCTGTATCCACAGTTTCCATAACCATGGCTTTAGTTATCCATGGATTATATATCGATACCTAGAGACTCAGCTGGGTGATTTCTGAAGGAGATTCTCCAAGTCTTATTCTAACTAAACGCTCTTTTTGACAAAATGCAACAAATGGATCTGCATCACCTTAAAGGGCTTTGTGTTCTGTATTCAGAATGAAGCCACGTTAATTCGCAGGCTAACCGTATCCTGATAAACACATTCTGATAAATGCTTTATTTTGCCCTTTGCACAAGTACGAGTACAGGGACGTGGGAATGCTTCTGCTCACCCTGCACACAGTGCATGGCCAGCCAGCGTGTGGCGCCCTGGAGCTGGGGATTATGGATCTTGTTCAAGGGCCCATGGACACACGACCGTTCTGCCGACGCCGGGGCTTGACCTGGCGATCTTCTGGTCACAGACAGGGAGACGTAACCCGCTGAGTCTGCTAGCTGAGCTGCCCCCAGTAACCATGTGGGAAGGCAAGCGCTTTAAGCTCCGCCTCTCGGCCGGAGTAAGCAAAGAACACTCGAGCCAATCCATCCCATCAGTCAGATTGAAGAGAATGCTCAATAATACCGGGCTAAATAATCCCCTAGCATCTGATAATTGTCAGCATCAGCGCTCTTGTTACCGCGGTGTTACTGCCACGCCCGGCGTGTTGGACCATTAGGGATTGTTGTTGCTGTAGAGGGACCCCAGAACCCCCCTCAGAGCTGATCTGCTGGATCCCTGCTAAACGCCCCTCCTCCTCATTAACCTTCAGGACCCTCTATGCCCTGCATGTCATACGCTGCTTGAATGCCCTTTTAGAGCCCTGCTGCCCTTCTGAGATCCGTCTGCATGGCCTGTGTTTATAGGCTGCTGTTGGTCTGTGCCATTGGTTTCATATTTGCCTTCTAGAACTTTCTCTCTCTCTGTTCCCTGTCTGCCTTATCAGCTCCAGCTCCTCTATCTGCCTACATTCCTCCTGTCATGTGTTTAATCTTACATCTCCCACCTCCCACCCTCCCAGCTGACCTTGCCACAAGGGCCCAGGCTGCTCCCCACGGCTCCTAAAGTTGTACGGATGGTTTAAAAAAATAAAAAAATAAAATCACGCCAGAATCCCTAGGGAGACAAAGGCGCGTCTGTGTTGGTCAGGTGAAACTGCATGCACCTCCCCGCCCCTGACAACCCCCCGAGAATGAAACTCTTGCATGAGGGGGAGGGACAACAGCTCCCCGCTGAAAGGATCACTGGAATGTGCAGGTGTCGCACGCCATCGAGGACACACCTCAAAAGGAAGCCCTAAAGTGAGAGGACATTATCGCCCCCCTCAGGGGTCATCAGGAACTCAGCGCTCCCCCTCACCTCATGCTGTCCCCTTTACATTTTTATTCCTTTATATCTAAATTTGTCTTTTTTTACCCCCCCAATCCGGACATATGAAATCATAAAGCTTGTAGTAAATTCCATGTTCAGTTTTATGCTGCCGTTCGATCCGGACTGTGGATTTTTTTTTTTTTTACTTGGTCATTATAGTCGTAATCTGAAATATCACCTGACCAGCGGTATCACTCCTCTGTAACTGCGAACCTTCTGCAGTCCTCAGAAAAGTATCAATAAAAATGTCCAGCGTATAGGTAACGCTGTGTGTGTGTGTGGTCTGAGCCCGCAGACACCTGCTCCCGGCTGTGGGGGGCGCAGTCTGTGTGATTGGCCTCCATGGGGGTTATTGAGGCCTACAGTTGGCATGACTGGTGGCTTACTGGTTCTGCAGGTGAATCGTGGGATCTCCCTCGGACACATGGGAGATGCTCTCTGGCGGCAGCCGTGTTCGGGGGGGGGGGGGGCTCCATTCAGTTAGCTTATCATATGTATTAATTACACCGTGCTTTGTGCTGTAACCACCTCCATGACACGCTTCCTCAGGCCTGACCTTCAGGGTGGATTCACTACTGCGTCTGTTAAAGGCCTTTTTCTATAAGCACCTTGTCTTATCCATAACCACAATCCCAGCTGCGACCGTAACCCTTTTCATCCAGTCAGCTCTGCCCGTCTCTGTGCCGAGCGTTTCGGGGGGTGGGGGAGTTTAAGACGGCACAGGAGTCCATGAGGGGCATATGTTCTGTTCGGCGCTGTTGTGATTTGGATGTGGTGGAACCTGCCGGAACACTGGAGACCATCAGAATGTCGCCTTCCCTGTGGTCTCGGTTCCGTGGCCCGTTTTGTTCTGGGCCAGCTTAGCGATCGCTGTCTGGCTCGACAGGCCACCGTTTGCTTGGCTGTGGGTGAGTAACTGGAACTTTTTTAATCAAATGAGGATTTTCCGGCTCTTTCCGAGCGGCACTTTGTTTTTCGCCTCCCTCTCTGAGTTCCCTTTGTCCTTCCGCCCCTACAGTCGGCCTCCTGCCATCGCGGACCTGCAGGAGGCGTCCGGTGACGAGGTGGTGCGGCTGGCGGTTCCCATGGCGACAGTGGGCCCTGCGGAGGATGCAGCCCTCACCGTGTCGGCCCCTAGTATCACAGTGGACAGGAACATCTCTCTGAATGGTGAGGAGCACAGGGTTGCGGGGCGGTGGCTCAGCAAAGGGGCACTTGGCATAATGATTGGTCGGTTATCGCAGAGCCAAATGGGGCCCCATAGCTTCCAGAATGTTCTCACTTTACCGGGAAGTCCAAGTTTGGCTATGAATGAAGTGTCTGTCTTCTCTGGTTCTTTTAGAAGCCGCAGTGAGACTGAAGCAGCTGGAGATTGACAGCACCCTCATCCAGGCTCCGTGCAGAGCTGACATTAACGTCAACATGAACAACCAGGTCGGTAGTGCACTCGGGGGTCCTAGGGCGGGTGCATGAGTGTGGTGCCTGGACCACAGGGTCTCATAGCAGGAGGGTTTGTGGCTACATAGGTCAAGCATCACATGCCGGGTTGCTCAGCTGGCTTCAGGACCTGCCGCGTAATGAGGTGTCTGAGATTGTGCCTGAGGGAAAATGGCTTACTGCAGCCTCGGGATAGACTCTGGCCCTTTGAATCATCTGTAGGCCCCTGAGGGCCATTCAGTCTTGGGGACTTGAGGTTTTCTGCCCCTCAGGGGGATGTGGAGAAGCTGACCGAGAAGTGCCTTGGCGGAGTATCTCCACTGCGCCCACCAGAGGAGCTGAAGAGCAACATCCTCAAAGCTCAAGCAGAAGCTGCCCTCAAGGTAGCGGGGGGCCAGGAGGCAGAGAGTGACATCGCTGTGAGTGTCCTTCAAACGTGATGGGCAGTGCTGCTCCCTGTTAAACTGGCAAACCTTGAACATAGTCCTTCCCTCTCAGGGCTTAAGGGACGAGCATGCACCCATGGGAGAGAAGAACTGTAACCTGCAGGAGAAGGCAACCAGGTAGGCCCCCCCTGGTGGCTGGATGCTCACCAGCCTCCCACTGCAAAGCTCCTTACCGCCGCGAATAGCCTTGGGCTGTGATGTCACGCGCGACCTGCCCTGCCCCAGCCCGGCACTGAATTTGAGGATTGTTAACAATGGGATAATAAACTTTTGGACAGATACTAGCTGCAGCTTCCAGCCAGAACCAGGTCCAGACAGGTCATTCAGATGCTTTTTAATTAGTGTTTTGACCTGACACCACCGAGTACTGAAAGAACGGCACCCCCTGTATCCCGATGAGCCCCCCTGTGCTCTGAGGTGATAGATACGCTGTTCCCTTCGTATCTCTCAGCGCCAAGGGACCTAGTGGGGACCCCTCTCCGTCCGCCAGCAGGCGGCCTGAGCGCCAGGGGTCCCGGGAGCTGCTGAAGGTACAGGCCGCCCTGCCCTGTGTCCCGCCGAGGTGAGCCTCCGAGGGCAGCACACGCTGATCTCAGATCATCTTATCCTGTGGATATTGTAGGAACTGTAGATGAGGTGGAGGTCCTGGGTGCAGGCCCTTGTACAGGGAATAAGATCTTTTTTTGAACGGGGTTGTTTTTGTGTGGCCAATGAGGCACTGGAACTTATCCCCCCCAACACACACACACACACACACACACACACACTAAACACTGTGGAAATTTCCTCTTGGTTGTGTGCTGCCCTCTGGTGGTCATACTGGGACATTGGTTACACCTTGGTATCAGTTTCATTCTACTGATGTTTACATAATGAATTGCAGAGAAAGGTCACTTATTCAGTCTGAGTAAAAATAAAACCGTGCTAGAGATTAGCACTTTATTTTGTTAATATGTAGACTGACGTGGCCATGCCATTAACTCCATGACTACACATCCCGCTGCTGATTGATACATATCCAGTGTAAGCAGGGCAGCGAAAGTCTATCAATTTTAACGACAGTTTATCAAGGGCAACGTATCTCTGCTGTTTACACAGTTTGTGCTGCATGAAAATCAGCGAAAGTAACTGAATTATTAGACAGGGTCTCTGTGCAGCCGTCGAAGCGGCACATCCTCGTTTGAGCCAGTAGGTGGCGCCTTCCATCTTTAGTCTGTTCTTCTGCCCATATAGCTGCACCCTTGCTTCCTCAAAGAGCAGCACACCTGTACAGGTCTATTTGCAACAAAAAAACACACAGCTCATTGTTAAACTGAATGGTTTATATAATGAGGAAAGTGTCTTGCTTTGTTTGATGATGTCCGGCTCAGAATAGGTTGAACAACAGAGCACCCCCCCCCCCAAACTGCTGATGGTGTTGGGCTGATGTCATGGACATTAGTTAATAAAGGAGCACTGTTAAGTCGGATCAGTATCTTTTTGGGTCCTTGCTTTCGGCCACATCGCTGCCAGACTTGGTAACATCAGAGGCATGCTAGTTAGCACCCTCTGTTTAAATGCCCATGGGCCTGTTTGGCCTCAGAACACCACAATGCATCTCCAGATGGGTGGCTGTACCAGCTCGTGCCTGCAAGCATCGCGATTGGTCATTCTGCATGTGCCAACAAGACTCCGGAAACGATCTTCATTCAAAGTCAAGGTGAATGGGCCCTAATTGCCCCATAAACACCCTTGGCGCTGCCCCTTCCCCACTTCAAAGGCCCGATACTGGCTCCAGACCCAGGAACATGGATGCTGGGAGTGTGGTAGAGCTTTCCTCCCAACCGTCTTGAAGGGCCAGGGCTGGAAGTTGTGATCAGGCCAGTCCCCCTGCCAGCTGGTCCTCCGGTGCTTTTTGGGGAGAGAAGGATCTTCTGAAGGTCCCTGGCGCTGACTGAATCTGTTGTAGCTCCTTTCATGTGGATGAGGGATGTGGGAATTTCACACCCCGACTCCCTTTGGAGTTTTAGCAGACCCGTGACAATTGGTTTCCTGCAGACTTGGCAGGGAGGTGTGTGTGTGTGTGTGTGTGTGTGTGTGTGTGTGTGTGTGTGTGTGTGTGTGTGTGCGTGTGTGCGTGTGTGTGTG
>JAODKE010000037.1:4919596-4965406 GCA_026779605.1 Mormyrus hasselquistii
TTTGGTTGTCCCCCCCCTTCCCCAATCCCGGTTTTCCCACCCCCACACCGCCGTGTGGGTTGTTCGGGGTCTTTACCCCCCCCCCCCCCCCCCCCCCGGACCCTCACCCAAACTGGTCATTAATCTTAACTGGTGAGTCTTTATAGGTATTTCAACAGAGCTGATAATTAGAATGAGCTTATTTGGTAAATGGGTCACTGGATGACTGCGTGCAATGTTACAATTATAGTCTGTTTTAGACTTAAATTGGGGTTGGTGGGGGCGGGTGACTGCATGTGTGAAATGAAACAGCACTTCTAGAAAGTTCTGTCGGGCTGGTTCCATATGCAGTCTGTCAGAGCAATGCCTTGTGTAATACAAGTATAGCATATTACTCATCTCTGATTCTCCTACTCTGACTACCTGGGAGTTGGGGGGGTGTCTTTAAGCAGGCTGAGGCATGAGGTAGCTTTTAAAGTTAATTTTCTCTTTATTCACAATCATAGCCCCCCCAGGGCAATGGTTCTGATCCGGGGATCACGCTCCAATTCACGGTTGTTCTGTCAGACATGCACTAGCGTCAGCTTATTGGGGGAACTGGGTTTTAAAAAAAATTGCGATGGTTTGTGTGTAATGGGGTAACCTTCTGGGTCAGGTGACTAAACGGTTAGTCAGCCGCAGACAGCTGCTCAGCATCAAAAGGGGCCCCCGTGTACTGTAGCCTCAGCCAGCAGCCCGGTGGAATGAGACCTGCTTTGGGGTGAGTGACTAGGCCCCCCCCCCCCCTCCCCACACGGGATATAAACTGAGTTGCGGCCCAGAGTGTGGTGTAACAGCAGGCCGCTACTCACAGGCCCGTTTTCTGAAATATGCCAGCATAACGTAAATGCTGTAAAGCTGCTCATGTAGCTCTCTCCTCTACTTTTTGCCCCGATTGATATGGACGCCAGAATTGTAAATGAAGCACATGGAAGACAGAAAGTGGCCTTTATGTGTTTTTCCACATGCTCTAATCAAACGGGTGACAGTGATCGTCCCTCCCACCCCCTGTCTCGGGATAATTGTAGTTTTTAAGATGTCTGTTATTGGATACATTACAGTAGCTGGATGCTGCCTTTATGTCCCCTGTTTCCATGGTTTGTGTCAGTGAATCCAGTTCCGACTCTTTTCAGGCTTGCTGTCCCCATGTTGTGGTTGAGTTCCTCCAGGTCCCGTTTCCTTTCCCCAGTCCTATAACACGCCATCCAGGTGGTAATATGTCTCCTCATTACCCCAGATGTGACATGGATATCAAGCTCTTTCCGGAATGGTCTGTGCCTCTCTGAACAAACGAACCTGCCTCCCTGCTAATTGATGGATGGATGATGGAAATATGCGTGGCTGTTTACTGCCAGTGGCCGTTCCTTCTGTCTGGCAACAGACGTGGCCAGACAGTGACAACGCCGCTCCCGGGGTTCATGGGGTGGTGGCGGAGGCCAGCCCTGCAGCCACCGAGGGGTGACGTGACCGCAGGGGGGTTGGGCGTCTATGGCAAGGCCATCATCCTGAGGGGTGGGATTTATTCCTTGAAGAGTCTGCAGGACTCGTTCCGATCTCCTCCCTGCTGCTCAGTTCACCCTGGCCGTGTTATTTGCACGCTGCTGTCGAAGGAGCCGGTCTTGGCTCCCCGCTCCACGCTGTCATTAATGTGTTCTTCCGGAGCTCAGAACTTTTAGCTGAGCTGGCCTGGCTGTCCCAGTACTGGGATGCCTTGCCGTGTCCTCGGGTTTCCTAATGGCCCCAGGGTCAAGAGAACCCTGGCCAGGTGTTAATTGCTCTTTGCTCGGTAGTCCCTCTATTTTTAACAGTATTATTCCCAGTGATATTTCAGTGTTTTTCCCAAACAGGCTAAGACTGAACCAGAAATTAATTAATCCCCCCCCCCCACAGGTATAGTTACTTATGACCTGTAGAAATGATTCACTGCAGTTAGTTTTCTAATTTATTATGTCATTTTTTTAAGTGTATGTCTCTGAGTAAAATATAATGAGTGAATATTCTTTGTACTAGTTTTGATATTACCAGGGCCTGTATGCCAAAGCAGGATTTCTTGCTTAGCTGGATAACTCGTCGATTTTAAGGTAGTCTGGGTGAGATGCAAGGGAATAAAGAAAAAGTCCATTTAAATTGGGGGATCTTAAATCCGGTTAAGCTAGAAGTCCTGCTTTGTGATACAAACCCCTGGTTTTTACCCTCTTGAATCATCGAAATTCTGTGAATTTCACTATGCGTCTGTACGACTTACAGGGCTATATAGTTCTGTTTATCTTTCTATACCTACTGTCATTCATCATGTAGCTGTTCTGCCGCTTCGCTGTGTTTACATCCCTTTGCTTTTGACCTCTGACCTCTGACCCTTCCACTTATCAGTCTCCTCTCTGTGTCTCCGCAGCGGATAACCTGTGCGAAGCCCTCAAGCAGCTGAAGCTGGCATCTTCATCCAACGGCGCCGGCGAGAGCGTGGAAGGCTGCCTGGATTGCCTGCTGAAAGCCCTGGCTCACAACAGTAAGTTCGACCCCTGGCTCTGCACCGGGTCTGTGGCGCGGCCCCCACCCGCAGGTGTCCGGAAGATTCCGTCCACCCGGCTTCTGTGCACCATGCATGTGGGAGGTGTGCAATACCAAGGCTTTCTCTGTGCTGTTCCTCTCTACCTCCCTGCTTCTTCCTCTGCATAATGTTTTAAAATGCTACGCATTCATTAGTGGCTGAGCTTAGTGTTAGTGTTCTTGGCTGCTTTGTGTTAGATAGGGAGCCATTTATGGTAATGGAACACCCCCATCAGAAATTACACTGAACTGTCCAGGAAGAAAAACTGTACGGCTCTATGTAATCATCCTAATCAATAGTGAAGTCAGGGTGACAAGCCGCGGTATGTAACCTGTAAATACAGTATCATCATAAATAACAGTGATTAGTGATTAGATAATGGTGATTACAGAGTCCCGCCCCAGTATTCACTATGGTACTGCTTCACTTACTTTGTTTAGTCTGAAGAGCTTCATTGGGATTAACTGTGCTTTGGTATGGAAATATCGCTAGGTGACATTTAGCCCATAATACTCCCACGTTTCTAGGTGATATACAGCTTAACTCCTCTTATTTATTTAATGCCGTACCATTAGGAAATTAGCTTGTCCGGGTTAGATTAGTGGCTGCAGTAGAATTGAGTTTTACGTCAACTTCTTCTTGAATTAATTTGGTGCCAATCCTTGTAAATTCTCATTCTAACAGGTCACTAGAGGCCACAGCCTCTCCAGATACACCCCCCCTCCCCTACGCCAGAAAAAGGAAAATATCACTCTCTCTCTAGCCAAATATTAATATCATATTAATCATGAACTGCTCTTCCTGTAATATCGTTAGTTATTGGTTAAGTCTACAGCAGCTTCGGTTCATTGCGGCCTGTTATTGGCTGCAGTGTCCATCAGCTCCTGCCACGTACTGCAGTGGTCTCTTTAGCTTTTCTGTTTAGAGGGCAACTTGGCACCTACACGTGGAGTAGTTTCATTGAAAATGTGTTTACTAAAATACGACTGAAAACAATGATGGGTTGTGTGATCTGTTTTGGGTACCTGCGTCAGTGAAATAATTTTTGTACCAGGCCAGAAGAATGTGCTTGGGGGGAGGGGGGGTCCATGTATCTGTACCTTGAAGAGTTCTGAGAATGGGTGTTAGTGCAGATGGTACCGCTGGGGTGATTTGTAATAGTCCCAGATTTGTCTGGAATCTCGGTCCGTGTCCAAACCTAAGCATGAACACGGGTCTGCGTACGCAGAGCTCACAAACTGCTATGACGCCTGCTTAGAGTGAGGAGAGGCCCTCCCCCGCCATCCCTTTTCCTGAGCAGCAGAAGGATGGGCCAGGTCCTGCTGGGGCCCGGGAGGACTGCTCCGGGATGGTCCTGGCGCCTCTGGCAGGCAGGGTGGTACATGAGGTCAGTTCCCAGCCAAATGGCGTGGGGCCGCCGACCGTGTTCCCGCCTGTGCTGCCATTCCCTGCCTCGTTGGAGGGGGTGACATCATCGTCAGGGTGTCAGGCCACTGGCTGTGATGTTATGCTTCCTGGTCCTTTGAGGTTCTGTGTTGCTGGCACCATTTATAATGGTGCAAAACTTAGGATTTTTTCAGTGATATAGCCATATAGAAGGTAACATTTAAAGCTGTAAAATATGTAATGAATGAAAGCACTCACTTAGAGCGTGGTGCATGATGCTGAGAGGCCTCTGGGCCGAGATCTGGATGGGCAGATAGCGGTGGGTTTTTTGCGGGCTGATGGGCGTCCCCAATGGCTGATCGTACACATGCCGATAAATCCTCTCCTAGTGGCACGTGAAGATTCCCTCTGGATCCCAATGTCACGACTAAGGATGGATGGGAAAGAAAATAGGCTGGAAGATCTGCATTATCGCAAAGAGCGAATGGCTTTTCTCACCGAGTCCGGGATCTCTGAGCTGGATTTTGCAGATTGATGCTGGAAGGCGTGCGTGCGTGCGTGTGTGTGTGTGTGTGTGTGTGTGTGTGCGTGTGTGCGTGTGTGCGTGTGTGCGTGTGTGTGTGTGTGTGTGTGTGTGCGTGTGTGCGTGTGTGCGTGTGTGCGTGTGTGCGCGTGTGCGCGTGTGCGCGTGTGACTGTACTTGTGTAAGGAGCTTACCTGAATGGAAATGGTAAAAACGGCATCATCACTGCACAGGAAACTGCTTTGGTTTGACAGCAAACTTTGTTGATGGGCCTTTTTATTTCTCGCTGTCTGTTAACTGTGGCTCTGCTTTCTCTCTGGATTTGCATCCTCCCCTCTGACCTGCCCTCCAAAGCCGTGCCGGTCTTGGGCTTGTGGGGGCTTACATCCTGTCCTAATGCCCCCCCCCCCTTCATTCAGTGTGCGAGCCGGCCCTTCCTGATTTTAACCGTCCGGTTGCTGTGTGTGAGATGGTATAAAAATTGTATCAGGCCTTCTCTGTATGTCATTAGAAGCTTTTTGTAAAATGTTGAAATTGTGCCCAAGCTTGAGCACCACTTCTGAACCCTGTGTGTGATTTAAGGGAGCTGAACGGCCCCGCTGTCTGCGACGAGGAGGTGCAAGCTGACGACGCGGCTTCCCTGTCTACCGTCCCCATGAACGAGGCCCCGGCCATCTTGGCAAAGGCGTCGCCGGCGGGTGTGTCGGTGAACGTGACACAGCGCTGCGTGGCGGCATCTCCTCCATCTGCGAAGCTTCTCGAGACACAGGTGACCTCGGTGGAACCGGAGCAGCCGATGGCGCCGCTGTGCGATAATCTGATCGACTTCTCAGAACCCCCCCCGGTGGTGAGTTTGTGTCGGTGCTGGTCGCACGTGCGCGAGGTGTCTGGGTTTACACCCCAGGTTCTCACCAACTCCCTCTCTATGATCCGCCCAGCCCAAAGCCGTCATCATGCCGCGTTGGATCATTCCCACAGCTGCACTGAGTTCTGCTCAGCAGAACCCTCCTCATCCCCCCACCGTGGCCCTTATGACCTCTGACCCCCCCACCCCATTTGGACAGATGGGTGTTTTTACTAATGGCCTTCTGGATGGCTACGATGTCGCAAACGCTGCTCCTCTCCATCCCGATGGGGGCGCTCTTCCTGCTCAACCCCAAGTGTCTCGCGCACATTTTGTGATCAGGTACTCCTTTCCTCAGTAAGATGTGGGCAACCTCGATGTTGCTGGACTCTAACCCTGCTACACAGTATTTATTCAGAAGCGGTGAGTTACAATTGCTAACTAGCAGCTTGTGTGTCCAGCAGCACGGTGAGAAAGGAGGAGAACCCCAAACCCACACGCCTGCTGACCACAGAGCTCTGAGGGCCTCTGGGACACCTGATTCTCCATCATGGACCATCGTACACCTCCCTGTCCACCTGGCTGGGTGCCCTTCCTTTCAGCTACATTCCATTTTGAAGATCTTAGAAGGTTTTTAATTCTTATTTTTATGACCGCTGTGGACTATGGCATTTCCATAAGCCTCCTGATATACTGCTTTTAGGGTTACTGATGATAGTAATGTGGGGAATTCGAAAATAGGCATGGAAATACTAAACCTTTCATTAGAGAATGAGATAAGACCTCCAGCTCTGGGGCCAGACCGCATTCCAGTTACATTCCTCTCGTTCTCACTGTGGTCTTGGGAACATGCCACCTCAGACCTGCTGTCACGGACCAGGTGACCCAGAGCTGACCCTGACACAGCCTGGAGACCTTGACACAGTCTTTGGGGACGGCTGCAGCTGTACCCCAAATCACTGCCCTGCGGCGTGCCGTAGGCAGCTCTTTAGCGTCTGTCCTGCTTGAATTGTACTCTGTCGTAATTCCGGCATTAATGAAAAACAGACACTAGAGTTGTTTCTGAATAATTGTGCAACTGTGAAACTCAGACTGCAGTTAGACTGTCATGCAAGGGGGCGGTGATGCAAGTACGTCTAAATCAAATGGAATTGTTTCCTCTGTATATTATGCAATAATCTTATCTGCCTTAGTTTCATATAACCATGTGAACTGAAACGCGTAGTTCATTGTGCTAGATAGCTGCACTGTGACAGGTGACTGTTTAGCCCAAAGGCCAGTGAGCCTCGGCTAACAGATCCATTGTGTCATTCGGAATTCATAACCTGGAAAAGCACACACCCTATCACTGAGGAGGCTGAGCTTGGGAATGTTTGGCACCGCCCCTCGGACCATAAAGCACGGATCGCTGTGATGAAATATGCTACTCCCTAATGCTTCTAGAACCTTCACTCTGTAAGTGCAATTCGCCGTAGCTCACTCAGTGTATTTATTGTTTTATTTTGCATCTCCTCACCCCTTTGTACATTTAAGCATCATCCCGATGTAAAGAAGCTCACAGAGCTGGTTTATATTTTAGTTTTTTTACAATGTAGCGTTTCTAAGTAAAACGTTCACACTCATACATCCTGCTGACTCATTTGATCTGTGACTCTGTGACAAGTGACACTTGTGGATCTGTGATATTGTTCTGTTCCGCATGACAACAGCGTCGTCTTTGTGCGAGAGTGGGAGACGCCACAAAGGTTGGAAGGTGCATTTTTTTTCTTGGCAGAATCTGAGGATACACATTTAAGGGTAACAGACAGGCTAACATGGGAAAAAATATTTATTTGGCAACAGTAATATTCATTAAAAACAGCCAGCAGAAAAATCATACAAATAGTGACTCAGCTTTGAAATGTCTTGAGGTGACATGGTTCTGTCGGGTCAGAGGGCCCTGCTTTGTTTGGGCAGATTGTTCGCAGCTGAACGTCCCTTACAAACTGCGGCAGGGACGTCAAAGTGGGATGTGTGACTTTGAAAAATCCTCAAACAGAAAGCGGAGGCAGGCTGCAGAGTTCTCTCGATCTGGCTCCTTCAGGTGAGAAGTGTCATCTCCTCACAGCCAGAGATGATGCTACTGTAGATACACGGAGGGGCGAAATCTGGACGTACCACATTAATGTTTGCATTTTAGCAAACATTAATGGAACTGGAAATGGACAGCAATACATATTTTTGTAGTAAAAGGGTGATAAAGGATTTTGGGCCAATTTGCATGAAAACTTTCACCCAGTCCAGGGTGGTCCTAGGATAGGCAGAAGATGGATGGATGCATCGGAAATCTGGGAATGTAAAATTTAATTTAATTTAAATTAATTGAACACAACAGTAAGACATGGGGTTAGAGTTCTGACACCGCGAATTCTTGTGAATACGACGTCGTTAGAGCAGCACCAGTGATTCTAGGAATGTGAGCAGAGTCATCGGTCAGTATGTTACCGACGGCTTAACAGCGACCGCCCCAGAATGCCACGGGGCTGCAGTGTGCTGGGGGAAGCCCTTTGTGTCGCAGCTCGGTGAAGCCCCCGTCTCTAAACTACCTTTTACATTATCTTCAAAGCACTGTAAACGTGGAGGTTTTGCCCTGGTCCTGCGTGTGCCACGTTTTATTCTACCTGAACTCGCTCATTCATCCTTGGCTGAGCCGTCGAGTTACCGAGCAGCACCGTGCATCATGCCAAGCGCGATACTCCCTAACTTGGGTGTCATTAGCCCTTGAGAAATCAAGCAGGCACATGATTTAAGGCTTGTTCTCTGGTCCTTTTAGTGTTTTGTTTTTCACACAGGACCAAATGGAAGAAACAATCCCGAGTATTGATTACGATTAGCGACAATCCCTGCAGGCTCTCGATCCCAGTGAAAGGGTAGATTTTAATACTTCCAGCGTTATTTTAACGTCCCATCATTTGAAGACGGGGGACTGAGAATCTGTGGGTCGCTATGAGCATCACCCTCCTGCATCGACTCATTGTGTCATTTTTACTTTAAGCTTCTGTTCTTTCTTCAGATGGGGTCTCCAGTGTTGGTAAACTGTACTCCTGAGTCCAGTGTGGGGAAATTCTTCTGCATGATCATAGTCAATTCGGCTGATTCTCATTTAAAACTCTTGGGTATTTTTGGTGGGTTAAAGCAGAAAAAAAATGTGCGAACACCAGACCAAGATCTGCTGGCTCTTCAGCTAGACCTGTGCCTGTTGCCATCTTGGTGCCATTTGTTTAACCTTTTGTCTTGCGTTTCATCTTTGACTTAAGATTCAAGTCCATTTTTGTAGGAGGTCTTTCAGAACTTTATCTTATCGGTGCACCAAACTGTCATATGTGACAGAGACCATTAATGGGGGAGGTATTTGCTCAACTGTCATGTCTACAGTGAAGCACCTTTGTACTAGTTCTGGTAATGTAATGTAAAAATGGAGAAAAAGCAGGTCTGACTCCTTACAGAGAGCTGACTGTCTGCACAGGGGTGTGGGAATGTCTACGGAGAGTCGCCTTACTGTTTATCCCTGATTGATCCAGCAAGGGACCTGGATTTGGTACATGGACCCTCACAGATACAGGTAGAAGGCCAGTAGCAGGAGGCTGTGGCCTGCTACCTGCCACGGACCAAGGTGCGCAGCTGCGTGTTTCTGGGTCTAAAACCGTGTGAAAGGCTCATGGGAGGAAAAGGGCCCCAAGGCTCACAGGGAGTAGGGCCGTCTGCCCCATCCACCTCCATCAAACCGCACCCATCCAGTCGCCTCTCCTCCATATTTGGTTCAGCTTGGCTTAAGATACACTAACTCGAACTTAACGTGCCCCGTGTTTAAATACTGAAACCCGATGGTCTGCAAGGACCTTTTAGATGTGCTGACAGCCTAACAGAACAGAAAGTGGACGAAATACTCAACAAAGAATTAGTGTTACGAGCAGCTCAGTACGTTCCTGTGCTTCCAAGGCGCTGTGGAATTTACCATGAGGTCTGAAGTGAGAGGAACATTACAATCAAACTGTGTTTAGAAATATCAAAGAAATAAACTGATTCCCTTAGCATGAGTGAAAGGAAGGGAGCTGTGATATTTGTTGATTGTATGAAGGTGTCCGGTGGCCGCAGTCCAGCGCGGATCAGAGTAAACAGCATCGCTCCCTGAAACCTTTCTTGTTTCCTCCGCTCTTTTCCTTTTTTTCCTTGTTTTTCGATTTCTTTGCCTGCACATTCCGCATCAGGTCAAAAAACACCTGGGGGGGGAGGAGGAGAGTGCTGTTACTGATCACAGCAGCTGTTTACCGTTCACCGTTACTGATATCTGCTGGTCTGGAAGCTGCAGCCCACGTAGTTGTGGTGTGACGTGGGGGAAGACGGCACCGCCGGCTCTGGCCTTGGGTCAGTTCCTAATCTTGAACGCTTCCCAGGAGCTTGACTCAGAGGAGCCTGACTGGTGTGTCAGTCGGCATTGTGGTGAATAGACATACACAATCCAGTTTGTCTCATTCATTTGCTGTACTTGAGATATTCTCTGAACATTCTGTAAAGCTCGTACATCTCAGAAGGAACATGATTACGTCGTCATACGGTTGGTTTCACCCAGTGCCGGCCTGGACCCTACCTTGTCGACGTTGGCACGCGTCTTGGCCGAGGTCTCCACATACTGCACCCCCCACTCTTCGGCCCTGATCCGGGCCTCCTCCACAGGCACCTGCCTGCGCTCCTCCAGGTCAGACTTGTTGCCCACCAGGAGCAAAGGGATGCAATTCTCTTCAGCCTTGACACGTAGGATCTGCTCCCTGGCAGTGTATCGGATACACACACTTAGTCCATGTCCTGCCATTGTGGGTAAAGCGCCCCGACCCCTAGGGTGCTTCTCATGACTGTTATCGAATACTGACTCGGCAGCCAATTTACAAGAAAACAGACTGACCACCAGCTTGTGAAAGAAATCAAGAACTTCCCTTTTTTGATGAAAGGAGCTTTTATTTTTAAAAAAGGGTGTGGGTTGATTTAAAGTACCACTTAATAAATTGCTCAACAGTAGCTGTGTAGTATTGTGCATTTAACGGTATCTGTCCGAGCAGGACGGGTCAATACAAAGAGCCGTTCACACTATCCAGTTGGAGAACTCACACAAAGTGAAGCCTCAATGCATTTTCTATGTGCTTTTCAGCCATAAAATAACCCACTGTGTGTAGTACTCCTGCTGATGTGACCATTCAGAACATTCAGTGAGAACTTAATGGCGCTAGTGCATCTGAAATGGGACCGACCTGAACTCAGCCGTAGCGGCAAAGGACTCCTGCTCTGTGATGGAGAACACCAGTAGGAAGCCCTCTCCGCTGCGGAAGTAGTTATCCCGAATGGCAGCGTAGTCCTCCTGGCCTGCAGTATCCAGAATGTCAATCTGGACCTCTTCCCCATCCAGGACAACCTTCTTCCTATAGCTGTCTGCCTTGGTGGGCTCGTAGTCCTCTACAAACTGAATAGCCGGAGTGGAATTGGCAATAGTTATTTCCACCGTCCTGTTTGCTGTTCCATTTGCTTTAGGTAAAACAGTGATGCTTGTGCGTGCCAAACATCCCAGGCAGGGTTTGTGTGGGACAGACTCTCTACGTGACCACAAGCCCACTCAGGCTTTGCCTAGGACAGTTTCTACGAGACTACAAGCCCACTCAGGCTCTGCCTAGGCCAGTTCTATGTGACCACAAGCCCACTCAGGCTCTGCCTAGGCCAGTTCTATGTGACCACAAGCCCACTCAGGCTCTGCCTAGGACAGGTTCCACGTGACCACAAGCCCACTCGGGCTTTGCCTAGGACAGGTTTTACGTGACCACAAGCCCACTCAGGCTCTGCCTAGGACAGGCTCTAAGTAATCACAAGCTCACATTGGCTCTGCCACAAGTTAAAGCAGATGAGCAGGTTTGGGTTTCAAGTTTCATGTGTGGCTCACCTCATCATACATGAACTGCAGGGTGAGAGCGGACTTGCCCACGCCACCACTGCCCACCATGATGACCTTGTGCAGGGCCAGGGTGCTCTGACTTTTGCTCTTGCTGGCTGCCATGGCTGAACTCCTCCGGATGCTGGCCGACACTATCTGTGGGTAAGAGCGCAAAGCCGTGCCTGTTAGCAGCACCACCCACAGCTATGAGAAGAGATCACCCCGAAAATATAGCTGGAGGCCAGAAAAGGGCTGCCCACAAAGCTTTTGTTGCCACTGCATCCATTTAGCCAGTGGACACATCTCACTCAATTTGTCTGGGGATAAATAATATTTACTTTGTAGGAAAATTACATTTTAACGTTGTTATCATCATGAATAAGTGGCTCGCTGATAGCTCCCTCTATGCACGGGGGGGGGGGGGGCAGGCTCATTCAGATTATACAAGCCTTAAGTGTTACTGTGCTCACCAAACATCTGTGTGTCACTCTTTGAGGTCGGGGAGGGGTAATTTTACTGACCACTCCACACCAACAGGGCAGTGGGGGCCTGTAATAAAAGCCAGTGGGCCGCAGCTGCCCAGGGGAGTGCTTGGTCTTATTATCTTGGGCAAGATATCGCCCTGGGGAGAGGCGTCCATTTAAACAGTGAAGCTCTTATGAGATTCCAGCAGCCCAACAGATCAATACTTGAAATAGTTAGCAACATAAATTGTGCCCATTATGTCAAAGGCAAAGAGGATCACTGGAGGTTACTTAGTGTGTCTCTCTCCCACTATAACCAGATTTTCACTGGACACATGATTTGATACTACGGCATTGTGACGTTGTGTAACATTTCCAGACTGGATGGTGGCCCAGACTGGGCTTACAATTGGCTGTGTATTGCCAGGAAGCAAGCGAAAACCCACGTTTCTAAACTTTACACAAAACCAGAGAAACTGTGATGTTCTCCTATTACAGTAACATAATACTACAGGGTCTGTCCCAGTAGGATCTGCAGTGATGATACAATGCGCGCTCTCTGTTTATCCTTCGCTTTATGGGTGCCGATGGTGCTGAACAGTAAATTTATAAATTTTATTAATTTATCTGCTATGTGAGCAACTGGCACAGTGATTTTCTATGAAGATGTATTGGTTATACAATTAGGGGGTGACGTAAGACTAAAAGACCAGATCCTGGTGGGGTCTGGAGCCTTCTACTCCCAGTCGCTGAAAATTCCACACACCATGCCGTTTCCCCTGGTAATTCCCCAAGCTTGAGATGTAATCTTGAACAATGGGTTTACTGAGATCTACATGCAGATCTGAACACCACAGCTGACCTCAAACTCAGCCACTCTCCGCTCTCCCGCTCACGATGGCGGTCCACGCTCAGGTTTTTCTGTGCACTTCTGTCCTCGTGAACCAGGCGTCTGAATATACGATGTCACTCGACATTACAAAGATCCTCCCGGGAGAACAAAGCAAACTTTAATACGCCATCTGTCATCGAAACATGGCAGACGGTGTGCAAAACACTCAAAAACTCAGATCTTCCCCAAACATCAGCACCCCCTACCTCACACTGCTCTCTACACCCCCCCCCCCCCAATGTGGGCCACTCTTCCACACCAAAGCAAAAAGAGTCTGACTCTTTTCAAACGCTATTCTGCAAGACTGATTCTGATTCGATTTATTTCGATATCACTTAAAATTTTAAACATTAGATATTAAGTAAAATGGTGTTTTCATGTAACACGTGGGCGTTGCGATTTTCTACCTTGCCAATTATTTACTGTGAGACACTGGAAATACACCAAGAAATGTAATGCAGTTAGTACGAGCCACAGAATTGCTGAGAGAGACAGGAGCCCCATCGGACCTGGAGGCTGAATCAGTCCAGAGGGTGGCCTAAGCTGGACCGAGCCTGTGACGCAGAGCCCTAGACCCAGTTTTCTTCAAGCCACAGGAAGAGGCCCAGGCTTCCCCAGGCTTCCCCACACATCCTGCCATTGTTGCACATCTGGTGACCTTGATGCCTGTAAGAGGACATGGGATCAGGCAGGAGGCCAATGTGCCGAGGTCAGCACCTCCTAACTGATAGCGCACTCAGTTTAATTCCATTTATCCTCGTACATCATGATGACCACATCCTTCCTGCTACACATAAGGCAGACAGTGCTGCTTAATGGGGTTAGACATTTTGAGACAACACCCGGAAAGATGGGCTTCAAGCTTAATGGTAACCCTGAGTGACCCAGATGCCACTATGGTCCCCTATCAATGGGGACTGTTGATACCCAAACCACTGCGGCACCACATGTTTTCTTACCGAAGGGATGCGGCCTTTAAGTTAGTTTACATTCCAGAGAACACGAGTTAACTATGTTAGCTTAGTACAAAACCCACAGTATCGCAGTACAACAAACAGTAATCCTGATCACACTCACAGTAGTACCTGAAGATTATTCCTGAATGGGATACCAGGCACAACTCAGAGATGCCAGTTAACCTAACTGCAAACTAGTGGATGGTAGGAGGAGCCCAAAGTACCTGGAGGAAACCTGCAGACTCCACAAACTGAGGTGGAATCTGTACCCCTCAAACACAGGTTTGAGGTTCCCCACTGTGCCACTGTGCCACCCTCAAGAGAAGCAGTACACATCATTTAATTAGCCTACATGTGGATGTGGAACAGATGCTCAGTATTGGGGTGATGATTGGCATCAATTTTTCAAGTGAAGGGTATCTCACGGTTTGAAGCAATTCCTGGTTCTGGAACTGTAGTGGGTCTAAAACATTTCTGGTTTGTAGCAGATCTGAAAGAAAACTGCAGCAATGGGAAACCCGAACTTTCTTGTACTCTTCCAATCCAACAAAATCGTGAAAAAAGTCTTCCAAAGCAGGGCTCTGAGTACAGACGGTTGACGATCTTTAAAACGCAGAATCCCCACACTGTTCACCAGAGACGCCATTCCCACATCCCAAAGGTTAAACACTTCCCAAAGAAACAATCTAGCCAATTATTCTGATGATTAAAATGGATGTTCAGGGGCAGCTGACAGTTTCTGTCATGGTTATCTTTCGTGGTTTTTTTTTTTTTTTTTTTTTTAAAAACATGAGGACTACATTCAGAAGGAAAGTATCTCGACGGGGTCTACACCTCCCTGCCTCATTCCTTCCATCCTCTCTTCCATTCTCGCTGTTAGATTACGGCCTGTCGACTAGAGATGCACCGAACCAGACCGATTTGACGGATCGGGTATCGGCCATACTTAATCGATCCACGTCCGATGCCAATTCATTTTTGGCAGTCTCTAAAAAGACAGTTCCTATTTCGTGTTAAACCTATTTGTACAATGAATCACACGACAGCTCTTTCCCATTTTAGATGTGATTTTGTGGCATTCGGGCACGCAGTTTTTCCCACTTAGTAGGTGCGAACACGGTGACTTCCGCCTGCTGTGACGTCATGCACATACCCTTCGCAGTATGAGGAGCGTAAGAGTATCAGATAAGACGGTGCCAATCTGGAAGTATCTGACGCTTTTAACAGCAACTAGTAGCACAGCGATATGTAATCTTTGTAAAAACAAAGTTAGCATTTAGTGGAAAATCTCACTAAACAAAGCGCGCACAATTTTGCAAGACAACGCCAGTAATAAAAAAGTAATCGATGATTTGAGAGTCGCTAGCTTGGGCTGTTTTGCGCACTCGCTACAGCATGTGATATAGTTGTTGCTGCTATCGCAATGAAGTGTAAGTGACGCTGTTGCCAGTGCGGGTAAAACAGTGGGGCATTTTTAGCATCTGCCACTTGCCTATACTCGCTTGGAAAATATTCACATTGAACTGCAAAATTCCTAAAAACAAGATATACAAACGATATGGAACAGTATGTTTACTAGTTTTAAAACATTATATATCTAGGCAATGCTGAATGCAGGAACACGCCTGCTGACTCTTGCTAGGATGACCGAGAGCTCCCACAAAATTAGTGAAGGTTCAAGTGTAAACCTCACCAGAGGAACTCCACAGTTGACTGACATGAAAGGTAGCGCAGCATCAGTGCAGTTCATCCAGACTGCATTAAGCAAGGAGGCTACGTCACCCCAATTAGGCAAACATTCTACATTTATTTATCAATATTATTTATCCAAAGCTACACACAACAGGGGAAGCAGGACATATAATCCCAGGAGCAATTGGGGGTCAAGGGCCTTGCCTAAGGGCCCAACGGTGAAATCACTCTGCTGACCGTAGGATTTGAACCAGCAACCATACAATCCATGCATGGTGTACTAAAAAGGCCTATTCTCATGTCACGGTGCCTCTGAACCCATAAGTACTGTACAGTCTTAACTTTCCAAAACACCCTGTCAAAAAACATAACCATAGCATTTAATCAATTACTTTGCTACTTATACACATCATATAAACATGATTTTAACTAAGGTTTTAACTAACTGGAAGTTATGTTTGCAATATATTTCCTCTTCTCTGCACTAAACCAGAAAGTAAGTTCTTTAAATTGATTTAGGAAAAAACAGACAATACCAGTGTGGCATCACAGTACACATGTGGCACCTATCTTTCCATGTCTCTAAGCAGCAGAAACAAAATGGGAAGTACTCTTTTGGCCAAGTTCTCTTTTCAAGTGTTTCACAACCCGGTCCTCAGAGACCCAATGATAGTCCACGTTTTTGCTCCTTACCAACTCCCTATCAGAGAGCCCACATTGTGTTAGTCCAGGGGTGGCCAATCTTATCTGGAATGGGCCGGTGTGTATGCAGGTTTTTGGGGTAACCTTTAGGTCAACTGTCCAACCCCAGGTGTGAGGACTCTTCTGCCAACCAGTCCTCTAATTAGCAATCTAATTAGGGTGTTGCAGGGAAAACCCGCATACACAGCGGCCCTTTCTGGACAAGATTGGCCAACCCTGTGTTAGTAAGTCCACACAATCTGTCTGCCAGGGAGCTGAGATGGAGCAAAAACGTGGCCTGTCTGTGAATCCCCAATGGACCAGGCTGGGAAACACTGCTCGATTACTTTCAGGGTCCAGAGACACTGATGGCAGTTTGTGGATATGTAACTTACAGCTGCCGTCATTCAGCATTTCAGCCTGCAGCCTAAGAATAACATGGAAGTCTTACGGAAGGTTTAACACGCCCCCCCCACCCCCCCAACTACCCAACAAAAACAAATACCCCAAACACACACATTTTTGGTGCCAGGAAGACTCAATGGCGTGAACCACAGCAAACAAATGGGTGTTGTTCACACAAACAGGAGGGAACAAATTACTCAGCACTGTAGTAAATATAAATACACCGATCCTGTTACATGGAAAAGGACCTACAGGCTTCACTGGACTTTCCAGGACTTCCTCTTACCACTATCAGGCACAGTTTGCCACTATTCACGATATTCAGCTCCCTGGATAGTGGCAGTCAGCAGTAGTTTTGTGGCTAAAAAAAACAGTTTTCATGGGAGTGATCCAAGGAGAATGGCCAGAATGGTTAAAAGTGAATAGGAAGGGAACAAGAGCAAAAGTAACAGCTGAGTACCACAGCGGTGAGCAGAAAGGTATCTCTGAATGCTCAGCCCATTTACCCTTACAGTGGTTCTGGAGGTAGAGTGGGTCCAACAGAGGGGCATCTACTAATCTGACCACTGGGTGTGTGTGTGTGTGTGTGTGTGTCTGTGTGTGCCAGGAATGGTGGGCTGTAGATGTTCTGTGCTTTATTCCTGAGCTGTGCAGCACTCGCACACCATGCACAACAAATGCTGTTGTGGCCAAGATGTTTTCAGTACAAACGCACTCAGTGCAGGAGTGGCCAATGTTCCCAGCGTAACACACACGGGAAACAGTGCTGCTCACAGCAGTAACGCGGCCTGAAAAAACAAGCCGTCTGACGGTGAATCGGCATTGAACAATCATCACTCATTCAGAATGCAGGGTCACCGGACCATGAACAGTCAGCCTTTCACACCTATCCAGCGGCACCATAAGGGGGGGAAGTGGGGGGTGGGGACAGTTATATACTTCACAGGAGCCCGAAAAAACTACACCATAACTGAACTGGTCTGGGTTAGGGGTTACGCTTTCATGGGGTCCAAAATGTCTACCAGTGCACCAGCACCCATCTACTAAGTATCCTAAGAGTGATTGGTGCCCCATTTCTATTTGTATACTTATGCAATTTCTGTTTTAGTCAGAGTGCAGGAAAAGCAGCAAGTGCAGGACCAGATATGCAAAGCTATCGATTTACATGATCACAGCAGGGATATCAACAACGGGCACAAATGTAGCTCAACAGCAACACAGCAGTTAAATGGTAGGCGCGCTAAACATAGACATTAGTCAAACGGGTTACCCATATTCACCTGTAAACCGAAAACTCATTTAAATAAAAGTGCGGAAAGCCTGGGGTGGTTAGTATCTTTATACCATTTTCTTTTAAAGATCAGTCCACAGAAGCTTAAATGGCACATGAGAATTCTACCCAATCTAACCTCACGAAGTGATTTACATAGAAAAGCGTAAGTGAAACCACATTTTATGGCATGTAAACACCACCCACGGGAGATACTGGTGGAAACGTGAGAGCACAAGGCAACCAGGGGACCTTCACAGAGTGACAGCCCGCTCCTTCTTAACTCGAACACCTCTAGGGCTCAACGCCCTCTGACACCGTGACGAGTGCCGATGGACAGTAGTTTTACGGTAGCTTAGCAGTGTGTCACTGGTCGCTTGAGTAATGCACCCTAGGGATTTTTAGGCACAAAATAAATTAATATCAATTGTGTATGTATGTTTGTATTAACGCATATCTATCTATGACGTTTAGTTAGCAATAACAGTGAAATGTTATTTTGTACGTCAGAAAATGGATTAAACACTGAACATACTTGAAAACACGACATTCTTAGCAGCGCCACTCTTTCTCCAGGTTTCCATAATTTGTGATGGGAAAATTATTATAAACTGGAGATGACAGAAGTATGGGAGAAGCACCACCCTGGTCTGTGCCACATCCCCAATATCTCCCGCCCCGCTCCGGCTAAATGCAGACAGCTATTGGTTCGTTAGTATCAGTCACACGCGCAACGATCAGCATATCTAAGACACGATTGGCTGTTCCGTTTGTCAATCAACTAACGTGACACCCGCAATCAGCTGTATCGTTCATCTAAAGGAATACAGATAACTTCATGTCATATCCATTTATCTCTTTTTTCAGTAAGAGGCGTATGTCGAATATTACATTTCAGCCGTTCTTACCGAATTTTTAACGTATTGTCGCTTCTATCCAGATGTTATCTTGAATAAAGCATGAATGCGCGAGGCAGCCGAATACCGCTCAGTCCACCCAGAGGCACAAAGGCCCGCCCTCCACTCGACGCACACAGCCACGCAATTGAAGGAATTTAGCCGGACGTGACGCACTTCACAGTGTGGGGGAGGTTCCCTGTATATACGCGTGCAATTAAAAACGTTTTATGTTCGGTAGAGTGTGATTGCACAGATTTTAAAATACAATTTGACATAAACTCCCCCATTTACTAGAGTTGAATAATACAGACTTTAGTGCAAGTGATTCTCAAGAAGGGTGATTGTGGTTGGTTAGGGCATCAGACACAGGAAACGGGTGCAAATGCGGTGAAGGAAGGATGTTTCAAACAGCAGCGGAGGCGTTGTTTGTTTTGATTGGTTTGTCTAAATCAAGCTTTGCCTACTTTGGTGAAACAAACGTTTTAAAACACTGAAAAATCTCTTGCAGATAGCAGATCAGGTTATGTACATTGTTCAAGGTTACAGTGACACATTCTCTGTGATATAAACTGTTAACGTTTTGATTACTGAACCACTGCGGGGCTTGCCCTTTTTCTGTTGTTTTGATTAACATTGAGAAAACCTTTGGAGTTTAGGTTGGCATGCCGCATAACACTGGTATTTATAATCCCAGTATGCAGTCTTATGACATTGCAGAGCACGTGTATGATGGTATGATGGATTGTGAGCAATCGTTCATGGTTGCTTGTAATTTTCCTGACGTATGAGAAAATCGCTGACCTGCAATGATTCGGTTTAAAGAAGGGAAAATATTTTAAGGGCTAGGCTGTTTAATGACTCGTTTATTTTTTACATTCCTCCATGTTGTGTGCGCCAGTGTTGGGGCCATTCCGGAATGCCTTAATCAATTTCAATCCAAATCAAGAAATGAGACTGGGGTTGGAATTTAAATCTCGCTGAAATTCGATTTTTTTCCCCAATCCTAACTCCAGTTCTATTTCCTAATGAATGCATTCCGGAATGGCCCCAACCCTGATGTGTGCCCACTTACATTATCACGTCCCTCCCATTCATTGTTCCGTTAATCACCAGTTATCTAGAATATAGATTAAATAAAAACCAATCTCATTGTTTCCTCAAACTCTTCTCATTAAAATGTTATTCAAGTAAATTTCATTCAGAAATCTGTGCGATTCTTTTAAAAAACAAATCTACATTTAGGTGTAGGCCTATACATATTTAACAAAACCTTGTGTTCAAAGCGACGCACACGTGAGGCAAAAAGTCCACTGCAAACATGTGCGTGCTGTCTCAGCTAGGAGTAAATACAGCTAGGTCGAGATTCCAATGAATGTCCGCAAGTACTCCTATAGGAGTATTGGTGAGAGCTTCACAGTGGGTCGACGTGTATAATTCCTGGGCCCGGGACAAAATTATTTTAACAGGGACCCCCGCATGTGGATCACTATCTCTCCTGCTACATCCCCTGTACATGGTTATGAGGTTAATAAGCGCATTGCAATAGCCCGCCTCCGAAGAAACTCTCTGCCGTACCTCGTGTCTTAGGATCCTCGCCAGCGGAAAAGGAAGGAACGGAACTGATCGTCGGGGCAGCATCATGTAAGTTAACGTTGTATTATTACATTTAATCCAGCATTTTGATGAGTAGACCCACACCCGACATTACGGAGTACAGACAATTATGATTTGCATCATACGTATAGCCAGAATCTCGAATTTTATGTTTACTACGAGCGAAGTCCCTTTTTGGAGAGTGTTGCTTAGTGGTAAATAATGCATCGACGTTAGTTTCTGGTAACGTAGAAGTATAAGCAGGACAAAGTTAAAAGGAGCGGTACTGATCGTCGGGGCAGCATCATGTAAATTAACGTTATATTACATTTAATCCAGCATTTTGATGAGTAGACCCACACCCGACATTACGGACTACAGACAATTATGATTTGCATCATACGTATAGCCAGAATCTCGAATTTTATGTTTACTACGAGCGGAGTCCCTTTTTGGAGAGTGTTGCTTAGTGGTAAATAATGCATCGACGTTAGTTTCTGGTATCGTAGAAGTATAAGCAGGACAAAGTTAAAAACAATAAGATACATTTTTATTTACTTGTGAAGTTTGCTTATTTAGTCTACGTAAAAAACGAGTACACGTTCAGGTCAAAATAAACGGAGCAGTGCTTCAAGCCAGCGGAAAGCCCCATTCTTTCTTCTGGGGGTTCGGGATGTAGTTTGCAAAGTGATCGGATTACCGATTCGGACGGAGTAAGAAAGATGTGTAATTTCCTCAAATTAGTATAGCTATTTTAGAGATAAAACGAATCAAATCTGGATGTTAGCCCTTTAAAAAAACAAATTACAATATATTTTTCGTTTTGGGGTATAATACATTAATGAAACCGATAAAAACAGGACCGTTCCCTCTCTCATACAGTAGCTACAAATTTATGTGCTCAGTCGGCTAGTGTAATAGGGCTGTGTGGAAAACTTAAGCACCCATAGAATCTGCACAATTTTACCGCATAAATGTTTTTTCCGCTTTATGAAAAGAGGCGTGCCTTTACATATATGACTATATTACTGAGCTGCCAGATCATAAAACGAAGTTTGCCGAAAGAATCCCGTGTTCGCCGAAATACAGAAGGTAATTCGCTCCTGGACTGTTACTCTGGACGCGTTTAATAGTGTAATTATAGGCATGGCAGATTCGGGCAGGGTGAAAATTACGGATCTTGTCCGTAATCGCTTCAATTACATTATGTCCCCAGGTGAAACTAACCCAGTCCGAATATAGAGCTACAATGAAGATCGATAAACGTGACGTATTACAGTATTACCATCCGATCAAGCAAACAAGTGATAGTAAACATCGAGGAGTTCGAGTCAATCAAATCCGTTGATGGAAATTATAAAAACGTGTGGTTTAATATAGAAACATGCATAAATCTTAGATATGACGAAATACCGCACAAGTCGGATTATACTGGTTTTGAAACTTAGTCACCGTTTTCGCCTGAGGGCTTTACCGTGTGAAAATTTTAATACGGAGTAGTCTATTTTTATTGAGATGAGTATTTAGCGGAGTCATATAACACGTCGTTTAAATGAATAGTTCCTTAGCTTACATTTCTTCCGAATGGGGGTAAACGGTGAAATTAGCAGAGACACGGTACCTGTCACTGTAACCGGCTGTAAGGTTGGTTGGTTGTGGCTTTCCTGTGCCGGCCAGGGTCAGATGATGATCACGTTGTTCGTCTTCTGTTTTTATCTTGCCCAGTTTCCAGTGCCTGCTTTCCCAAGCCAACTTTCACTTTTTCTTCTTTTTTCTCCCGCGTTCTGATGCTGGAATGACTGTTTTGTTTTCCTTCCTTCCTACAGTCTGATTGCTTTTTTCCTCTTCCTTCCCAATCCCGTCCTCCCATCTCTGTGTCACCTGCTTCTTTATGCCTTCTGACCAGGGAAAGTGTGACCCAGACTAATCCTGATTAATATTTATGTTTCATGTTATACCATCACCCTTGGCAGGACATCAGTACACTTGGTGTACAGAGCCTGGTCCCTTGGTCTTCACTGCTTTTCGGAAATAACTCCATGATGATTCGGAGGACCGGTCCCTGTCTGTGGACCCCGGTCCCTCAGGAAGGTCCCGTCCCATGTGACCGCTATAAGCACACATGCTGCTGCCAGGGGGGCCACATTTACCTGCTGGGTGGGCGAGGCAAAACTGCGCTGAATGACTTCTGGAAGTATAATGTCGGTAAGCTCAAGCATGCGGTCACATAACTGAACATGAGGGTTGGGAGGAAAGCTCTGGGGCCTGATCTGCTCTGTCTTGCAGTTCGCAATGAGTGGACGAACCTGGACTGCGGTTGTGAGGAGGCCCTGGAACAGGCGTCCATGGTGGCCAATCAGGTAAAAGGGCACGTGCAGTAAGCTCTGTAGACTGACTCCGCCTCTAGCTGCCTCATTACTTATTCATGAAGAGAGGCATCTGATTCTAATATGGCATGAATCACCTGAAAACTAGCACAGAGTCTCTAGCTGTACCCGCTTTGGTAATGCTGAGGTTCCGTGTTGTTTCAGCATCTCCTGTACGTCTTTGGTGGGATGATAGACTGTGCATATGCTCACAGAAAGACCCCTCTCTGGCTCTACAATACAGGTGTGAGGCGCTGAGCTGATGCCAACGTCAGCTGGCTGCTTTTTTTACGCTGTGTGTTTTACGACAGGCTGGGGTGACCTGTATAACCTGGGCCAATGGCTCTGCTTGTTTCTGTCCCACAGATACTGAACAATGGCAGCACTGCCAGGGCGAGGACCATCAGTCACAGGTGTGTAATCAGGACGATGAGTCCGCACGCCTGACGGGTTTGGGACAGACATGGTGGCAGGGCCCGGGTACGGGCCCATCAACAGCCCAGTCTGCAGACAGCGCCTCGCGGCCGCCCGCCGGTGATGCAGCGCCTGACTGCATACCACATGTTTTAGCGCAGGGCTCCCGTGAACAGGAAGGGGCACAGTGCTGTGGTTTTTGAGGCCGCCATGTACGTGTTTGGGGGGTACGTCGACCTGAAAGGGTCATCAGGGGAATTCTGGAGCTTTCATTTTGGTGAGTGCAGAGCCGGCGCCGGCCGACATTCCTGCGATCTGCATAAAATCAAGTAGCTCATTAGCAGCTGAATGATCATTAACTGAATCACCAGCCTGGCTTTTCCATCACGCATGCTGGTATTGCGGTTTCCCAGAATGCCATAGTGTAGCTACTACATTGACCGGCTGCGCTGTGTACGGCAGACTCGGGCGTGTGGTCGTCACTGACCCGCGCGCAGGGAGGGACGGGCCCCGGACCACGCCATGGGCACTCGGCTGTGGTGCACCAGGACGGCATGTACCTCTACGGGGGGTTGGCAGGCCTCAGGGAGCTGGGTGACTTCTGGAGGTGGAGTTTCTCCAGAAGCAACTGGAGCAGCATCAGATCCCAGTGAGTATCTGCACCCCACTCCAGGCTTAGCTTACTGTTACTTTATCTGTTATCTAAAAAACAAACAAAAAAGGGCTTGCTGGTTAGGGAAGTGCACTTGTAATTGTAAGATTGCAGGTTCAAATCCTCGACCAGTGAGGCACCACTGAGGTACCCTGAGCAAGGTACCATCCCTAAGCACTGCTCCCCAGGGGCTGAATTAGCCGCCCCTGCTATATCACATTGGCACATATGGGTTAAATGCAGAGGACACATTTCGTTATTGTGCACTGTGTGCTGTGGTGTGTCAACAATGGCAATCACTAAATTCTATATTCTACCTTCTTCCATCTAATTCAGGAGAGCGCTGTTCTAACACAGGTTTCAACAAGTTCAGTGTGTCCCTGGGTCAAGAAGGGGCTTGCGTTTCACTTCTTTAACCAATCAGTCTTCATTTTTTGACATCACCAAATTAGTAGGGCTGTCACTATAAATTATGTCAATAATCATGTAATGCACCGATTAATCAGTTGATCGAGTAATAATTTATATATAATATGATACAATATAATTTGCGACAGCGCTACCCTCTGCACCAACATTCCACCGTGGCCCTCAGCCATGCGCCATGCGCCATGCACCATGCGCCATACTATTATCGGTTTGACATTTCATCCGCATGAAGTTGTCACATCGGGAGGACCATGATAGTCTGATGGGTTCAAATTACCAATAAGTTGCGTTAAAACATTTTAGTCACTGGCAACCAAACTTAACAAGCTTTGCAATTTTAATGGTGTTTGCTTTACAAAATAATGTATTATATGTGTAAAAAAAATGTCTACAGTTTACCACCGCTGCTTTTTTTCTATTATTCTGTGCATGCGCTCTCTGAGACCGTCATGGTTGTTGCCGTTGGAGTCACTCGTGTGGCGATTTGTGAGAAATTACACCAAAAATGAGCAAAGAGGGAAACAGTGAGCAGGAGTCGGTCTCGAAAATACATTCATGCTCCGCTGTATTTTCTGTTCCACAGAGACAATTTTGAGCAAAAGCAAGTGATGTGTTGGCATTGCTTTGTGTCTGGTTAGCATGACACACCACCACCTTATTTGACGAACTCTGTTAATAGATAAATTCTGTTTGTCTATAGGCCTATGGTTAATTTTCTGCTCCTCGATATACCTTAAAATATGTCAGTGTGAACCTTCCTGGAATATCATTCAGCCCCAAAAAACACAATATTACAATATATATTAGTAGTAGTAATAATGATTATAATAATGATATATGGTTGTTATGTAGGCCTACAGTATTATGTATTATGTAAGGTGATGACGCTGACCGTCGGTTTTGCAGTGTTAATTTTGACGTACCAGAGTCATAGAAAATAAATTAGGTTTCAGTGAAAGACAGGCTAGGCTATTATGAGTGGCTAAATGACATGTATCTATGGTTAACCTTCCATTATTTGGAGAGTGTCAAACCCAAATGTCTTCTTTTAAGATGTGTCTACGTTGCAGTAGTTCTGTGCTTCTCCTTCACTTCTGATACTTTATGAAGTGCTTCCACACAACGGATGCGTGGCGTCTTTCCTTCTGCCATATAATGGAAATTTTTATTCATTTTTTAAATTATCGAGTAATTGAGTTTAATCAAGTAATTGTGACAGCTCTACAACTTAGTCCTTTTTTTTCTCATTTTCAAACTCAAGATTTCCGGCCATACAGCTCTTTGTCCCGGGGCTGTGTGCAAATCAGCAGGCTTAGCTAGTCATTTGTTCAAGGCCAGTATCTGCAGAATAACTACATCTGTGGGTCCTTTGACAAAGGTCTTTCAGCTTATGATCATTACTGTTGATATTATTATCATATATACTGTATACCCCAACATACACACTAATATATATAGTGCACACAAAAATGTTATAAATTTATTGGTTTTTGTAACAAAAGTCATTTCTCTGTACAAAAAAATATATATATCACATTATGAACTAAAGCCATACACAATAAAACGGGTACTTGGTTTTTTTTAATGCTATGATGTCGTAGACTGAACACTGTGATTGGTTAAAGCAAAACACAAGCCCCTCCCTTGTTGACCCAGGGGCATGTTGAACTCTTTGTCTTTGGACTGTGAAAATAAACCAGTGATATTTTGAAGAAACCCACATGACACTGGGGAAGAGGGTTAGAGCATAGGGACTTCACACACACAGATCAGGGGGAACACACACCGCAGGTCTTGGCATGGAAAGCCAGCGCACAAAGATATGGGCGTTTCATTGTGCTGACATAGGTAACATCTGGGAGTGATTATAAATAAAAGTATCTTTCCATGTGTACTGTAGCAGTGTAACCATAGTAACAATTGCAGTCTGTACATGTAAGATGGTGAAGAGTGCCCAGCTGCCCAGTGGGGATGTTAATACCACCCCACTGCATCGACATATATACCTTAAGGAAGAGGGCAGGAGGAGTTTTAGGTGACACACATGCTCACATGCCTCCCGCTTCTCCTCACTGCACAGCTCTGGCCCCTCCCGGCTCGTGGGCCACTCGGCGCTGGTCTGCCGGGGCAGCATGCTGCTGTTTGGGGGAGCGGGGGGCCAGGGCCTCGCCAGTGAAGACCTCTGGAGGTTCAGCTTCGCCGATCAGACCTGGGAAAAGCTTTCCAGGCTGACCGAGGTCGCCCCACCCTACAAGGTGTACCACTGCAGCGTGGGACTGGGCCCCGCCTTCCAAATCCAAAGTGCTGCCCCTCCTGCGTGCCTAGATAGGTCCAAAAGCACCAGGGCCAAGTTCAAGGCTTTCCGCTATTTTCCCGGGGCTCTCGGTCGGCACACTGGCCCCATTGAGGACACCATTCATCTGGAGACCTTCTGCGTGAGTAACGTCTTGGAGAAGGACTACCACTCTAGCAGGCTGGCTGAAGGCAGCCCCCAGACTATGGAAGTGACGGTGAATGGGGTCGGCCTCACATTTGAAAACCTAGACGCTTGCAGTAGAGACACGGACTGCGAGGAAACGCCCAGTCCAGGGGTGAGCATGCTCAGGCACCCAGATGTACTCCTGCTTTTGGGGGGAAGGCCCCTCAGTGAAGGTGCAGGCATCTCCGTGTGGCAAATGACACCTTCTGACCTTTGACCTTTGGAATAGGACCAGACGGCCCTCCAGTGCCAAAAGATGCAGGGTGTCTGCATTGTCTGTAGATGAGGTTCTCATTATCTGTCTGCTTGACACCTACTGACCATTAATATTGTATTTATTTGATTCATTTATCAGTATTATGGCAAATTAAAATGAAAATAGGGACTTTATTAAGTTAATGATTTGACTTAATTCATTTCAAGATGGAACAATATTTCCCAACAAAATAGTAAAAGTAAGCCATAATTGGGATGCACTGCTATAATTTTTTCAGACTGAGTACAAGTACGGATGCTCACTTTCCGGTGCTCTGCGATATGAAACGAAGCTGGACGATGTCTAAGTTATATGCAATACTTTAATGTAAAAATATCTGGCTAAAAGAAAAATTCGAAAACACCCCCCACACGCATACACACGCACCACAGACGCACCACAGACGCTTGTAGCACAAACAGGGGCGCTTGTTTTTTTTATCTGAAAAAAAAAACGTGAAAACATGAGAAAATGAAACATATAATCCATTAAACACGTTTTTTTGTCTCTATAGAAAACGATGGATAGATAGTCCAGGTTTAACTATGATTCAAAAAATATGCCGTGAGCAGTCTGAAAAAAATGTAAAACGTGAAACGTTTTTTCATTGTTTCTTTTATACCCTTTGATGGGTATAAAAAGCATGATTTTCATTGGTCAGTATTTTTTCATTACTATATCCATCCATCACTGTAACCGCTTAATCCCAACTGCGGTTGCAGGGGACCCCGGAGCCTACTCTGGGAAAAAGGGGAGCACAGGCAGGAACCTGCGGACCTACACCCAACCCCTGTTTGCTGTGAGGCAGCAGCACTAACCACTGCACCACTATGCCGCCCTGGTTGCTATGTTTTCTCTTGAGAATTAGGCTAAAATTTTAGAATACTTTTCATTCGAGAGTACAGCCAGAGATGCATTTTGATACAAAATACCCTGTTTGTAAGTGTACCTAAATAAACTACAAAATACAGTATTTTGAAAATATAAAAATAATTTTCAAATAAGCTGCATTCTATATTAGTTTTTTTTTTTCTATAAGAGCAAAATTTTTTCACTGCTTAACGAGACACAATACAAATGTGAAACCAAACAAAAGATATTCTGAAGTGTCTTAAATATGCCCGAACTACACACACGAGCACTTAGATAATGGGAAGTCGATTTATTTACACTAGAGATGCAGACAACTCAAAACAGCAAAAATGACAAATGCAATTTAAATACTTCACTCGGTAATATCTTAAAAACATCTTCAAGACTCTCAAAAACCTTAAAAAGATTATGAGCACGGTGTTGGACCCGACACCACTACTAGTATCGGTGCATCTGTAAGCCACACATAACCTAATATAAAATAAATGTAGCCTGATAACATATAAAATATAAGAAGAAAATGATGTCAATATACTGCGAAGTTCCTATCAGAATCTAAGAAATGAGCAAATCAAAAGAACAAATCAATCGCTGGCTTCCCTTCCTATAGGTAAGTTTTGTTATCTACCACTGGAGGGCAGCACGAACACCTAGAATCATACAGAGCCATCTTTCTCGAAACCTTAATGCTGCGTCGTTCGTAAGTTCTAGGCCTATCTTTCAACATAAAACTTATGAACGACGTGACGTTAAGAAGGCTTCGAGAAACTCACCCCAGGATAGCATCAAAGTATAATTTATGTAGTTAAAGACGTCAGAGTAGGGCTTGATAAAATTTCAAGATGCAAAAGTTGCGCAAAGATAAATTGATTTCCCCAGCCTGGATTATATGTGGACCCTGCTATTTAAAAACATGCTGTATTAATATACATTTCAAAATAAATGAAACGTAACAGAAGTAGGTCTATAATAACGCGCACATCAGAAGCTGCTTTACAATCAGTTTGCACATCAATTACAGTTTTTAAAAATGTTTATTTATTGTAAAGAAGATTGTATGTGGTTTAATTTAAACCCGTTTTATAAGTCTATAAAGACAAAGTAATAATGCATATAGAGGCTGAAGTAGCCAGAAGAGGATCAAATTTAAATTCGATTCTGTTGCTCTTACAGTCAAAACTGGCGATACGTCTGTAGAATCCTACACTTCTAAAGACCGTTTACAAATGTTTTCACGTACAACCGTCCAAGTACTACTGCTAATAATAATCAACATCACTAGCATCACATAACAATTAGAAACATTTCACAGGACGTGGTTTCTCTTGATGTCTTAAGATTTAGATAGCCCACTTTAATCCTCCCCAGAATGTTGCTGTTGCGTCTGTTCACTTGACCCACTAACCTAAATCAAGGTATCTTGCCCTTAAGAAAACTATATATATAGACAGGAGACACTGCGTATCTGCATGCCGACTTTCATTACGAACAAATTGCAGCTTTTTCTTTTAACAGATGTCATATTAAGTCGTATTGCATGAGAGCCCATTTCGAGATAAAAAATAACTTAAACGCACCTGTCACAATCTCCCGTATTATTTAAATGCATAATGTGCATACAATATTCAAGAGGTACACAAAACTGTCCTCGGTTTTAGTTCTTTCAGTATAAAATTTACCTCTGAAAGAATGGTGGCGCTCTTACGTTATTATTTCCACTCACTTTTCTTTGTGGGTTAGCTACATGTGTAACTGTAATTCCCAAGAAACCCGTGACATGAAATTCGTAGTTTAAAATTATGTCTCAAGAGGCTTTATTCCAGTTATGGATTGACGCACCAGTGCGACATTCATAAATCAGAAATATAAGGGGGCATTAACAAAATGAAACAGCAACGTGAGCGGCTTAATCGCTGCTATTTTAACGGACTCCAAGCAATTCATTAAATTGTCCGAAATAATTAAGCTAAAACGAAAACTACAGTAAAGCGTAGACCATACGGAGGTGGCGGCCTGCTGTCTGCGCCGCTCCCGAATACAAACGGCTCATTGTTGGCCGCAGAAATGATCGCGAACTGCCAGGAAAATAAAGCAGACCCCTGTGTTAGGTGTTCATGCTCTCCGTGTCAAGTTTAATTAGCGAAGTCGGCCGGAGCGCCGCGATCAGGGGCGAAGGAATGAGCGCACAGGTCACCGGAGGGCACCGGGGATCCCCGTCTGGAGGTTACTGTCACGGTTTAAAATAGCAGCACAACAAATGAAAGGGTATGTTGAGCGGGCCCTACATGAAGAAAGAGCTACCTACTTACCTCCCTTCCCTAAACGGTTAATTTATTGTGCTTCCTCCCTCCCACCCATCCGTCATTAGACAGCTTCTCTAAATTCTAAACAAAAGTTTAAAAATAACGCCCTCTAATGTTTCAGTATTTCAACTGTGAACCTCGACACACCACAACTTAAAACTCTTCCAAATTAAAGATGAGTTTTGTAAGAACAATGAGAATCAGACCTAATAACAATTTATCCAAAGACATAACGAACTGTAATTGGACTGCTTAAGTTGAACGCAGTTTGCGTTGAAAATTCTAAACAAATCACGGGCTGAATGTGACACTTCTCATACAGTCTAATGCGTGTGATATGTCGCAATACATATGGTGTGCTTCAACAAAGGGAGGTAACTCGCAATATTGTAGGCATTTAAAACGATGTACTACTGTCTGTTTGAGGCAGCCTACAATCAATCCTTATATTAAAAGCAGAATAATGTTATACAATTGCTGGGGTTTTTATTTTATAAATATATCTTTAATTTGAGCCTATAATCGCGTTTCCCTTCTGCAGGCCACAGGACAGTGGCGGAGCCAAAAATTTTCAGTGTGGTGGCCAGGGTGGGACCAGAGGTCATTTTGGGGTGGCACATAAATCTAAATATGAAGCCTCGTCGCGGGAATAATCCCCCTTAAAAACAACGTATAGTCAGTCAGCCCGTTGGTGGCGCGTTTGAGGTGGCTCCGACTCCCATATAAAAAGTTTCAGTGTGCATAATAGCACCAAAGACGACTGCGAGGAAAAAGCTCAAGCGAAGATTACATCATTTTTTTTTTCAGATAAGAGCGACAGCCGTTCGCAGGTCGGCAGGAAATTACAAGGCGCCTAATTAAATAAACCAAAGCGGCAGAGATCGGCAGCAGGAGAAATGAGCGCATAGCTAGAAAGAAGCGAACGCATAGCGAGTGAGAGGCGCACATGATTTAAATGCACGGCGCTCCGCACCTCTCCCCAAAGTGCGCTCTCCCTTCTTTCCCTGCGGATGCTTTGTCACTCCGGAGCGTGTTTTCTGCTCTTAAATGCCGTTGCTTTTCCTTATTTATTCCAGTGTTCCTTTCAAACCATGGCATGAAGCGCCGGTCGCTGCGCTGGAGTGCCTCTCACTGCTCTAAAAGGTGCAGATTTTAACTTATCCGCTCAACATTTTTTTCTTTCTTTTTCTTTTTTTTTGGTGGAGTAGGGCCACCCTAACTTGGGGGTTATAAGTCAACTTGTTCATTGAGTCAGATAAAGACGGAGGGCAACGCCACTGTACGCTTTCCATGAAAATGACCAAAGACAGAAAGCTACGGGGGATTCATGAATGAAGGGCTGTGCGCGGACCGATCATACTGCTCCTCTGCATCGATCGGATGTCTCCAGCGATCGGCTGCATTTCTTCACTCTAAATTTTATGCTTGCCCTCGAGGTTCATTTTAGGAAATAACGGGAAGACGAACTTCTTACGCTTAGTATACGTGTCGGTGAGTTATAGAAACGTACACTTTATTTCCAGCGCACAGGGGAATATCACATGGAAAAAGGCGAGAAAATGGGAAGATACATGCTCCGAGTGGTTTGCATCGTGGCTGGCGTACTTTCCGCTTGCTGCACACCGGCGCCGGGGACCGACACCAAAGCGACATCTCGGGATACGTGTGCGTCCTGCGGCGTCGCTCAGCCAGAGGAGCCGGGCCGGCTGGACGGAGACTTCTTGGAAGCCGTGAAGAGACATATTCTGAACAGGTTACAGATGCGGGAAAGACCTAACATCACGCAGCCCATCCCGAAGGCGGCGATGGTGACCGCACTGAAGAAGCTGCACGCCGGCAAAGTGCGAGACGACGGCAGGGTGGAGATCCCCACCCTAGACGGACACGCCGCGTTTACTAACGAGGTCCCGGAGGAGACGTCAGAGATCATCAGCTTCGCAGAGTCAGGTATAAAGCGCCCGAAACATCTCTATAGTTAATAGACTTTTTAACTATAGTTCAACTGGTTCGTCAGGGATCAAGACATATGCTGGGTTTTTTAAAATGGTGATAACATATAATCCTCATTTATTTATATAGGCTATGGCTTTTTTTTTTTTTTTTTTTACAAATTTGATTTATAACGTGCAGACGACCAAGATGACAGATGAATGGATGGTCTATTAAAATTCGCATTCGGATCCCGCATGTAATGAGAGAGACGGGAATGTGAATGAAGCCGCTGGAGCGTTTCACTCACACACACCGCGATATAAGCGCTTTCTGTCTGCATCGGGATATGATACTTTAAAATGATGTTTCATTTCAGCCCGGGTCTATACATACGAGCAAAGGCGCCGACAAGACCGCAATTAACCATATCATCACTACACACATAATAAATAAAATAAAACAACTAAAACAAATCGAAGTGGTTAGATGTTTGAAATATACACGCAGCAGTCTTCCCCTCTGTTTGATTCCGCATTTATTGCGTATTTTATGCATCCAAAGGCGTAGACGCAGCCCTGTCCCTGGATTCTGTGTCTCTTCTGAGAACCTTAAATGACCTCTGTCCTTAAACAGTAGCGAAGGCTGTGTGTAGCCCCCAACATATAAAAGCCCTCTGGTAGGGTAAGCGGGTAGACTAAACCTCAGCACAGGCGTTGCATGGGGGGGCACAGGGACACATTTCCAGCCTTTGAAAGTGGTGGCAGGCACGGTTACTCCTCGATGCCCTTCCCACGACCCCTCGGAGCACGTTATGTCAGTGTGTTCACATGACAATAGGACTGATGGACTGTGTTCTGGATGACACTTTTTGTTTGGGTACAAATAGTTTGTGACCAGGTCTAAAAAAACAACGTAAAACAAACCATGGAATAGTACACAGAGTATGAGTCATCTCAAAGCTAGGGGGGGGAGGGGGGGCATTGTCCATTTCTGGACAAGTCAAAGTTCTTACTGATGCCTCTGGATTTTTCTGCTGTACCCTACCATCAAAGTGGCTGAATCTCCCAGACATCGAGACCCCCAACACAATGCATGTGTGTGTGTGTGTGTGTGTGTGTGTGTGTGTGTGGGGGGGGGGGGTTGTTGGATAGACGGACACGGTGCTGAGTCAGGCCTCACACGCACTCCGGTGTGAAGTGTGGCATGGTTCATGTTCTCCCACCCTGAACGCACACTCCGGAACTGGTGCCCATGCGCCAGGATTGGCTCTCATCAATGGAACAGCATCTGTTTGGCTTCCTCGTTAAACCCTACCTACCTTGTTATATGTGACAGTCCGGCCCTTCATCATCCTCTAACACTACGGGTCTTTGCACTCTGTTTATTTCACATCTGCAAAGTGGGTTTCCGTCAATGATGTCACCTGGCTTCTAATAAATCGCATGTCAGAGCGAAAATATTTTAATTCCTGCTCGATGGTTGACAAAATATTTTTAATTATATATTTACACGTTACACGTTTTTCCAAATTATGAAAGTGTCAGTATTAATATTTACCTACAATTTTCCTGCCACACAAAGGGGTCATTATGAAACCCGGCTCAGCTGGAATACCTGCATTTCAGCGTAGAATCACACGCCTAGAGCGTGTTCCCTACAGGAGCAGTGTCCTGCCCTGAGCGCTCTTCTCCGATTGTCCCAGCAAAGTGCTGTTCTTTTCCCCCCAGCAGGGCTCTTGTGTGCTTGTCAGTTTTTAGACGTCCTTTGCTGTCTGGCCCCCCAGAAGACGCGGTGCACTGTGCTCCAGTGGGGGCCAGCTCGTGCCCTGTGTCGCAGTGGCATTCCTTTACACTGCCCAGAAGAATCGCAAATCACACTTACTGTCGACCACCACTGAAGTCATTCCGTCTTCTGGCTCCCGGACTCCTATCTGCCACTTGTCCCATGGCTTGGCGAGGTCGCGTTATTCCCTCGCAGAAACAAGCCTCTTTCAAGCAGCAGAGTAGCAGTCATGTTCCGTCACTAAGCCCAGTGTGTGAGAAACCTTAGCTCACTGTCAGGTCTTGTTTGGTTTGTGCTGGCTTTTCACCTGTATCACAACACACACAGTCAGGACACCCGCAACACACGCCGTCACACCAGAGACAGTCAGGACACCCGCAACACATGCCGTCACACCTGAGACAGTCAGGACACACGCTGTCACACCTGAGACAGTCAGGACACCCGCAACACACGCTGTCACACCAGAGACAGTCAGGATACCCGCAACACACGCCATCACACCTGAGACAGTTATGATACCCGCAACACACACCAGCTCATTTAAATCAGGACTTAAAATGTTTGCTACAGCTTTTCAATAAATGAAATCAATTTAAGGATACACCGTGACTACAATAAAACTACAATTTTCAGTTAACTATTTATTTGTTTTAAGTTTTTTAAAGTTAATTGTATTGTTATTTTTTTGTCTTTAATGTACTCTATTTAAATGTGTTCTTCTGCCTTGCCCTGCCATCAAACCAGAGACAGTCAGGACCCCCACAACACATCACCATTGCAACAGAGACAGTCAGGACACCTGCAATACATACTGTCACATAAGAGATAGTTAGGATACCCACAACACATGTTGTCACACCACAGACAGTTCTGACATTTACAACACACATCATCACGTCACAGACGGTCAAGACACCCGCAACACAATGTTACACCAGAGACAGTTCGGACAACTGCAACACATGCTGTAACACCAGAGACCAACAGGACACCTATAATACACACAGTTACACTCCGGATACCTGCAACACACATCATCGTGCCAGAGACAGTCAGGACACCTGCAACATACGCCGTCACACCAGAGACAGTCAGGACACCTGCAACATACACCGTAACACCAGAGACAGTCAGGACACCCGCAACATACGCCGTAACACCAGAGACAGTCAGGACACCCGCAACATACACCGTAACACCAGAGACAGTCAGGACACCTGCAACATACACCGTAACACCAGAAACAGTCAGGACACCTGCAACACATGCTGTAACATCAGAGACAGTCAGGACACCTGCAACATACACCGTAACACCAGAGACAGTCGGGACACCTGCAACATACGCTGTAACACCAGAGACAGTCAGGACACCCGCAACATACACCGTAACACCAGAGACAGTCAGGACACCTGCAACATACACCGTAACACCAGAGACAGTCAGGACACCTGCAACACATGCTGTAACATCAGAGACAGTCAGGACACCCGCAACATACACCGTAACACCAGAGACAATCAGGACACCCGCAAAACACGTTGTTGTATCAGAGACAGTCAGGATACCCCCACTTGTTTTGCACGTGTTCTTATGAGTTGTGGCTGACAAAGTAGTTAGGTTCACCCCCCCACCTCCCACTGCAAGTGGGGACTTGCCTGCGGGCCCACCCAGGCTGCGGTGCTGGACTCCCCCATGCCTCAGCTAGCTGCATGTCACTGTGCGCCAGCTCCCTCTGATTGGGTGTGAGAGATCACACACAGGTGTTGCTGGACACCCCGCCGGTTATTTCTGGAGATATTTTCACTTTTCAAGAAAACAAACCTACATGAATGCTTGCTAATTTTTTTTTAACCCTCAGTATAGTGTCCGCTTTTTAAGCTGCAGTGCTTTCCCAGAGACACAGGCCTCTGATCCTCCTCTCAGCAGCACAACAGGGGCTGTGAGTCGCTCGAAACTCCTTACAAGTGCGGCTCCTGATCCTCCCTTAGCACCTCCGACTCAGTGCGATGCGTGATTCATATGCGCGTTACATAACCCAGCTCGCCTGGACGGCGTCCGACGCCGGGCTGCTCAGCGTCGGGCCGGACAGAGAAGGTGGGAGGCAGAGAGGCGAGAGTCCGGCCCGGTGCCAGGCAGAGTCTCAGCCCGGCCAATGGGGCAGCAGGGATCAGACCATGTGACCGGTGCTCAGACCTCATGTCGTCACCTTAACCAACCCCTTGCCACCACTGTCCTGGCATCTCGGCAGGCAGGAGTATTTTCGCTTTAGATTCACTCATGTGTACGGGGGCTGTTTTTGGATGGTGTTTAAAAGGGTCTGGCCCAGTGGCTGATGGGTAAAAGTGTACAATCAGGGTGCTGGCAATGTTTACTCACGGTTCAGTGCATCACACGCTGATTACCGTTGGCCTGCTGATCTGCCTGGCCCACCCACCTCCATTTTCACAGTTGCTGGTGATTTATGGGGTTCTGAGGCTCTCAGTTAGATAACGGGGGCTGGTGAGTCCTGACAGGGCTGTGAGGGTGTAAATCACCACTTTGGGAAGAGACGGCAGAGTGGCATCTAAAGGCTGCAGCTGTTGACAGTGACCCTGACATCCATAGAGGTGTCCCACATTACAGCTGGGTGGGGGTTTGGCCAAGGTGCGGTTTGCTGAAGCGGCCGGCCTTCCTGTGCAGAGCTGTACACACTTGTTTGGCTTGGTGCTATTACTACTCTGGAGGCCCCACCTGGGCATGAGCTAGTTGGGCGCTGTGCCCTTTGCGCTTCTCCATGGGGACTCTGCCATCCCCCTACCCTGCCCCTGCAGCCGACCATCCAGGGGCCCCCGTGAGTGTGGGTTGAGCCCCCCCCCCAGTTACATCCTTCTGTGAAGAGGGGGGGGGGGGGCTTCCCTGCAAAGTGGCAGGGGCAATCGCTCTGAACCTCCTCAATTCTCCGCAGCCATTCTCTCCGCTCCCTCCGTGAACGCAGTCCAACTGTGAGCACTGGGAGGCAGCGCCCACGCCGCATGCTAATCTCCGCTGGAACAGAGGGCAGCTTGTGTGGGACACCTTCACCAGCAGCTCACGTTTCAGGGGACGGCCTTCGCCGAGCCGCGGCACTCTGGCACGTGTCTGTCAGAGATTGTAGAGCAGCCCCTCGCCGTAGTGGCACCCCCCCCCCCCATGTTTTTATGCATGATGCAAAAGAAAGCAAAAAACGCACCGTTGTTATGTGACTGACTTTGACGCATAGAGTCGAGTGCCCTCGTACTCATTGGATATGGAGGCAAGCACTCAGTCCGCATTTCACATCCCTCGGCCGTCTTGATTGCTTTGTGTCGTCGTGTAAAATGTCCTGGAACAGAGCTGATCCCTTAACGTGCCGCTGTCTCTGTCTCCTCTGTCCCCCATAGATGTCATGCAGTCCCCTCAGGCAGGCCTCTACTTCCTGATCTCCAATGAGGGCAACCAGAACTTGTACGTCACGCAAGCGAACCTCTGGCTGTACTTCAAGGTTCTCCCCTCCAGTCCGGAGAAGGGCCTGCGTAGGAAGGTGGCGGTGAAGGTGCACCGGCGTGAACTGGGCGCTTCTGGCACGCGGACCCTGGTGGAGAAGCGCGTGGAGCTGAAGCGCAGCGGCTGGCATACCTTCCCGCTGACTGATTCTGTCCGCGAGGCCTTCAGTACAGGCGACCGGCGGCAGGACCTGGAGGTGCAGTGCGAGACCTGCCAAGCCAGCGGCGTGCTGCCCGTGATGGTGAACCCAAGCGACGAGTCGCACCGGCCCTTCCTGGTGGTGCAGGCGCGGCAGGCGGACGGCAAGCACCGAATCCGCAAGCGGGGGCTGGAGTGCGACGGTAGCAGCAGCTTGTGCTGTCGCCAGCAGTTCTACATCGACTTCCGGCTCATCGGCTGGAACGACTGGATCATCGCCCCCTCTGGCTACTTCGGGAACTACTGTGAGGGAAACTGCCCCGCCTACATGGCAGGGGTGCCTGGCTCGGCATCCTCCTTCCACACAGCCGTGGTGAACCAGTACCGCATGCGGGGCATGAGCCCCGGCTCCATGAACTCGTGCTGCATCCCCACCAAGCTGAGCACTATGTCCATGCTGTACTTCGACGACGAGTACAACATCGTCAAGCGGGACGTGCCCAACATGATTGTAGAGGAGTGTGGCTGTGCCTGAGGGTGAGGGGGGTGGGGCACATCACAGATACATCTTCTTTATAAATATTACCCTCTTACTTCTATGACGTTAATTCCTGCACACACACACACACACAGACACACACAGACACACACACACAGGCACACACACCCTCATGAAGCACCCCTGCAGAATCATACGTGTTGTACATATATTTATGTCTGTTAATATCACGTTTTAGAAACTTATCGATTTCGCCAGCGAGCAGATCGAACCCGGTGACGCCGAGGTGGGCGAACAGACGAACCATAGGTCTCGGTGTCAAAGGGATAGGGGAGCCGTGAGAAGATTATATTTTTGTAGTTGACCGTTTTTGTATGAAAGAAGGAGAGATCTCCTCCTGCGTGACGAGGATCCTCCGGGGGCCGATGAAGGAGGGCCAGCAGGCGGGCAGCGACGTGCCGGCCTCATCCGCACGAGAACCTCGCAGAAGCACTGACCACGCAACGTTCCGATCATCAGCACTTCCGACAGGGAACACCACCTCTCTTCCCCGCTACAGCTCACGCTCCATGAGGATGGGACTCCGTTCAACCGCCCTCTGTCCCCCGCCTGAAGCGCATGACCACTCAGCGTTACTGGGAACCGAGAGGGGGGGCGGGGCTGGCTTCATCCCCGCGATTCTGCCGGTGGAGCTAAAAACACACCGGTGGGGAACAGACCCCACATGGCACTGGTGTCCCCCCCCCCCCAGGTTTATAGCGATGTACTTAAACGGCTGCCATAGCATGGATCCGCCAGCAATGCAGCCACCACTGCAATGCTCCTACATGCACACACCATAGCACTTGCCGATTTGAATGCCTTCGGGACTCCTGCTCAGTGTCCTAAACGAAACAAGTGCCGTTGAGCTATGCAATGTATAGTATTGACCCACAAGCAGACGAGCGGAACTATCCTACTAGTTTTTAACTCTCATCAATACTTGAAATGTAATCATTCGTTTCCTCTACAAAAGCGGATGATTGTCACGACGTTTGCACTGAAAAGTCACGTGATTAGATAAAAAAAAGAAAAAAAACTGCCATTGAAAAAAAAAATAATAATAAACTTATTTTTATAGAAGCAAATTGAATTCTGTTAAAATGTATTATACCTAATGATGGAACCAAAGAGGCCAAATTTTGAGCTGTTATAAATGATGGTGTCACCATCTGTTATTTTGTGAAGTAGTCTGTGACCATTTTAAAAGGCCTAAGTGCTGTATCAGGGTACAAAATCATGGATTCCACTTTCATCTAAACGTCTTTTCTATTTTGTACAGTAGACAAATGGAATATTTCATAATTTTTTCATCAAATTTAATTCATTTCAGTTTTCTATTTAATAAAAAGTACTTTTTAGTCCAAGAATCAGTTAGAATCAAATGCCATCTCTGTACAGTTTATGTAAGATAAAAATTATGGTTTTAAAATATTTTGTGCTTTGTATCTGGAATAAAATTCATTAAAATAATCTGCAGAAAAGTGTGGATTTGGAAGGTTTGTGGAGTGTTTTCCGTTGGCAGACTAGGTAGGGTGGAGGTAGGGTGGAGGTCCCTGGAGACCCAGCCCTGATCTGGAGCAGCTCGCTTTGGGGTGACTGACCTTTATGGCAGCCTGCACTCTGAAACCAACCTGCAAGAGCCATAAAAGCTTTCCAAGAAACATTCCCCAGTAGGCCCGCCCCTTCCTGCCAGCAGACGGGCATCTTCTTCCCTGTCCTGTGCTGGAACTCCCACCCTCTTCTCTCTGCTCGGACCAGAAATCTCCCAGGCGGCTCTCCAGAAGGCCCTCCCCCTCCCAGAAGGCCCTCCCCCTCCCAGGCCCTGCCATAATGTTTACACAGGTGAGCACCATGAGAGACCTAATGCTGGGATTACATTTATTAAAAGGAGACATTGGGCAGCAGGTCAGGGTCATGTGACAGACCCTGTGCAGCCGTGATGTCATACCTGTTCTTTTGCAGAGACTGGAACAGTGAGAGTGAGCGAAACAGCTGTGCATAGATGCCTGTCTCCTTTATCCCTAACTGTAGCAGAAGGGCTTGGCATCCTGGAGCATAAGCAGGGGCTCAAACGAAAAGAACAGCAAACAATACAGGCTGTAGTCCATAGAGGTGTAGCGTGGGCAGGGGTCCATACAAAAGGAACATTAGACAGCACAGGCTGCAGAGATACAGTATGGGCAGGGGCCCAAATGAAAGCAACATTAAACAGCACAGACTGCAGAGGTACAGTATGGGCAGGGGCCCACATGAAAGCAACATTAAACAGCACAGACTGCAGAGGTACAGTATGGGCAGGGGCCCAAACTAAAGGAACATTAAAAAGCACAGGCTGTAGACCACAGAGGTGTAGTGTGGGCAGGGGCCAAACCGAAAGGAACATTAAACAGTACAGACTGCAGAGGTACAGTATGGGCAGGGGCCCAAACGAAAGGAAGAGCAAACAGCACAGGCTGTAGACCACAGAGGTGCAGCGTGAGCAGGGGCCCAAATGAAAAGACCAGCAAACAGCAAAGGCCATAGTCCATTGAGATGCAGAGTGGGCAGGGGCCCAAATGAACGGATTGGCACACACTCCATCCGCCACCATGTCTGCGGTCACTGCCCAGCATACACCTTCTTTGCAGAGACATCACATGTCAGGCCAGCATATACATTTGAGTAATTTGGCAGATGCTTTTTCAAAAGTGACATGCAATTTTTTTTGAGACATCAAGATCAGCCATTAATATCCCCCGCAAGCCCTGCGCATGTGCAGTCACACGGACCAGTCGAAGGACCGATATACTAGATTTTTCAAACCCTGCACAAAAGAAAATTTACTCGTTACCGAGACAAAGATGTGCTTTGAACAGCTTCAATATTAAGGATATGCCAAGCACTTACACTAACAAATATGATGTAACACTAATATTTATATATTATATGATTATAAGCGACCTAAATCATTTGCAGTATTGTTTTTGGCTTTTACACGTCGTCTGTGAGTTTCTGCGATCTTTCAGCAAGCTCCAAAAATATTCCTGTTTAATTGTTCATGGCCAACTTGCGAACTGAAATCGCGAACGTCAAATGCGTGAATGTGAAAGCGATTAAAGCCTAAAATGTTTTTACGTTTCACTTTTTGTGTAATAAATATTATGTGCTGTCATAATTCATTGAGCTTTATTAATTCGTTTTTAACAGTGTTTCCCTTGGCTTATATGTCTTTTCCAGATGCTTCTCTGCTGGTCTACGTCATATCCCTAATTGACATGGTGAGTCACAGGCAGGGCAGGTCAACAACGCCATCCCTAAAATGTGCTGTACCTGTTGAAAAACATTTAAAAACATTAACACAATGAAGTCAGTCATCCTTAATACTTTAACAAATATCTTCGTGTATCATTATAGCGATATTGCTGTGATCTTTATCATGATATTAATCTTGTTAATATCCGCCACCCTCTACTTTATGGCCAAAGCTGCCCCATGTAGGCTGCTGCTCAGTTTCAGAGGGGAACGTGCATCTCACAGTGCTGAGGTTTGTGCTCAGACATTTCTATTTGCTTAGGGCTGAAAAAATCAGAGGGAACATTGTCAGCCAGTCCCAGAAGCAACTGGGGCCCAATGATGACATCACTCTGCTGAGCCTGGGATTTAGGCCCGGGACCTTCCAATCACAGGCACAGCAGCCTAACCTGCTTAGCCACTTACAACCCCATATTCCCAGCATCCTCAGTGTGTTACCTCTCTGTACACTAGCAAACCATCTTCTATCCGGTCTCATACAGGCTGTACCAAATTCACTCCCCACAATAGTCCAGGGCAGTTTAGGAACCACCCCCAGTTCAGCAGCTTACTGGGCCAGTGATTCAGAGCCAGAGGGCACACACCGCTCAGAGGGAGCGAGGAGATGGCCTCGCACTAAACGGGGAGGAAAGTCTCAAGTGAGAAGGAAGATCAGCCAAAATAAATTCATTAATATCTCTTGAGGAGATGGTAGCCACAGGCGGAGGCAAAAAAAAAAAAAAAGAGTGCTACTCATTTTATGAATTTATGGGCAGGAATGAGGGGAATGTTCCACTGTGGTTATCAAAATATGTGCATCAGATGGATTTTCCCCCCCGGGGTTTGTCAGAAGGTCACAGTTGTCCATTACTGTCCATAACTGCTGGCGCAGAGTCTAACCTGAGAAGCAAGAACATCATGGACAAGATCACAGGGCTCACACACACTTAAATACACACACACACACACACACACACACACACACACACACACACACACAATTCAATTCAATTTTATTTATATAGTGTTTTTAACAACAGTCATTGTCACAAAGCACTTTACATTAACCCAGTCAGAACCCCACCAAGCAAGCCTGTGGCGACAGTGGCAAGGAAAAAGTCCCTAAAACAGGAAGAAACCTTGAGAGGAACCAACACTCGGAAGGGGACCCCATCCTCCTCTGGGCGACCGGGGAGCATGAAACTGTATTTATATTGGCATTAATTTCAGTCCATATAGTTTCAAAAGTCCCAATTGTTGTGGGGACTCTCCATTCATTTTTATGGGGAAAACTCTAACCCCAATATGACGACCTTAACGCCCACCCAGCCCTAACCTGAACCATAAGTAACCAAACAAAATATGATTTTTGGCATTTTCACGTTTTTTATTGCATTCACAGATCTTTGTGAGGACCCAAAAAAATGGTCCCCACAACATCAGAAAAACAGACTTCTATAACATTGTGGGGGACATTTTGTTTAATATAAACATAATCCACACACACACACACACACACACACACACACACAAATAACCAGTAAATGCGAGACTCCCATTCGCCTGCATATCTTTAGACTGTGGGTGGAAAGCCAGACAAACACAGGAGGAGCTTCACAGGCTCATGCAGCAGATAAATAAAATGATAGCCAGATAATCAGCGGCTGGGATAGACATACACACCTCATATCCATGGACAGGTAAGAGTCCCGGAAGACTGGGACTCTTTTCAGCTGAGCCCATGCAGCTGTTAAAGGCACAACATTTTTCTGCAAAGCACACACGGCCTGGGCCTATTCCTGTTTACCTGTTTTCCTGTTTTCCTGTTCAAATGCTGCTCTTTGTGGGTAACACACTCCCAGCCCTCTGTTCCCAGCAGGTAATGACACACAGCAGAGTGTCTGTGCTAATAACAGGTCTCTGTGTGCCCCTGCCATCCTCAAAATACTTTTATTGCCGACATCCTAAGGTGCATTCTGTGCATTCCTGGAAGGCCAGTCAAGCGCATGTAACCTTAAGATTCAGCTTTTGGGAGATTTTAGGAAGGCTTAGTAGTCTGCATTCTGTAACTCCGGGAACTGCGGGGACGCAAATGGACACCATGATGTTTGCGACATTTTTATTGCAACATAATGCAAAAGTAGGGATGGGAAAAACATGTTATGGACATGCAAATAAGCCTGGGGTTTTTCCAGCTGGGGCTTGTATGCACAGATTCAAGCTCAGGCGATGGACGTTATTTCTGGTTTTCAATGCGTGAACATCACAGTGGCGATGGCATAACCATCTTGCCCACTTCCTGTTTTTAACAACACGTCTGACTGCAGGAGGCTGCAAGGTTGGGTCAACAACGGATCAGTTGGGATGTGTTTGGACAGGAGCAGGAAAGTGCAGCATTCTCACCACATCTGTGGCTCTTTGCACATCACATTAATGAAATTCTCAGGAAGCCTTCAGTTCGAGCCCCCCTCCACCCCTTCCCAACAATAGGTTGGGGGGGGGGGGGGGGTTAAAATCTGGCAATAGAATAATTAGTGCAAAAGAGCTCTGACCCCATTGTTCAAAATGCGTACATTGGGAAAGCAGACACATGGCTGGATGCATACATGGAAAAAGCAAGCAAAAAAACAGCTACATGTGTGCATCAGAAAAACAGATGCAAGCCTGGATGTGTGCATTGGGAAAGCAAACTGCATGTATGCATTGGGAAAGGAGATGTGTGGCCAGATGTACCTCGGGAAAGCAGATATGCAGCTGGATCTGTGCATCTGTAAAGCAGATGTGCAGCTGAATGCATGCATAGGGATTACAGACACGTGGCTATATGCATGCAACAGAAAAGCAGACCCTCGGCTGCATGCATGCACCAAAAAAGCAAAAAAGCCAGATTCATGCATGAGGAAAGCAGGCAGGCAGCTGCATTCGTGCTTCGGGAAAGTAGTTGCGTGGTCTGTGGAGTGGAATGAAACAGCACCTAAGGAGTCCCTATGTTGGCAAATAGCCGCTGGGCCTCGCGAGCAGCCAGCGCATGGACAAGTCAGGACAGGAGGCACTGGGGCACACGCAGTCCACACGCAGCTGGGCGCACACCTCCCTGACATGACTCATATTTCTCATAATGGTGAACAAGTCCAATGTGAAGCCCCCCCCCCCCTTTGCCGGCCATTCTCGGGGTTCTCCTAGCATATCAGCACCACGCAGGCCTTCGCCACCTAGGCATTCTGGGAAGCTCAGCGGAGAAGTGGGGGTGCAATGCTGCATGAGTCAGGGAGGGTGAGGTAACGTCAGGCACAGTACAGGAAAACAGGAGGCTTCTTTGCAGAGCTGCTGTCCTTTATCTCGCTTTAAAGTCGGACTGAAAACACAACTGAACAATGCTATAATTCAGGCCGGTCTCAGTGAGTCACACACCTTTTTTAAAATGACAAATGGGGGAATCCCCGGCCATTGAAATGACATCACAATATCGTTTTAGCTGTAATGGATTACACCTGCGCTCAGGGGGCGGGGCTCCTGCAGCAAGCCCTGACATGTTCCTTCTGTGACCATAGTGGGCCGGCTTGGCCCTGGGCGTAGGAAGCTGACGAATCGGATGGTTTGGCCCTTGCTTCCCTGGTGCACTGTGTGCTGTTCGCTTCATGCACTCTGTCCCCCTCAATAAAAACATGTCTTGGAATGCAGGAGCCAGTCGCTGGGCCAGACGCACGCGCTCTGACAGCCAAGGATTAAACCCACTGGGCCCGTCAAGGTTCACACACCTCCGAGTATCACTGACATTGTAGTGCATCAGGTGTCATTAGGGGTCGGTCCCCTTCGGCATGGCGGTGGGGTGGGGGGGGGCCTCCAATCAGGAGGAGGGAGACGGTGCCAAATCGAGTCTGCAGCTCTGATGGCAATGTGAGATGCGAGTGACGGCCTCGCTGGGTCAGCCACGCCGTGACTCAGTGTCACACAATAGGCCCGGAAAGTGGGATGTGTGTTCGTCGCCGACGTGACAGCTGCGTGTGGGATGTTCCGGCACGTTCCCATGCTCCGTGTCGGCCATCCTCCGCCCGCTCCGCACGCTCAGAACTCCCGTCGCTCAATCCCCCGGCTTCCAGAGCACAGAACCGGGAAGCCGAGGGTGCGGCCGCCTCCTGGCATCGAGCGACGGGGGGGGGAGGGGATGTGACGTTCAAAACCGCAAAATGACCCACGCGTCAGAATGAAAGGACACGACGAGCCGTCGGTCTGAAGCAAGTTCAGTCGCATGAATCGGATTCGCGGCGGCCGTGAAAGTTACAGTTACAAAAAGGCGGCATGACTCAGTCGCTCGGGGACGGCAGCTCAGAAACCGAAAGAGAAAAACATCCGCGAGTGGGAAAGATAGCGAAGCAGACACAGGGATGCGCCGATAGATCGGGGGGGGCATGAATTTGCTGTTTATCTCAGATAAAGGGGTCAGGGTTTGGGAGTTAGCGTTAGGGGGGTTAGGGTTAGGGTTGGGGGGCCGGCCCGCTGTTGGCACACGCCCATCTTATTTATTCCATATGTATTTGCATAGCTAATCGCCCCCAGTGGGGTTCTGCTACCATTCGGCCAACATCCCATGTTCTCATTTAACCTCTCCTGTCTGCGTGCGGGCTGTTTGCCGACGTGTCCCCGTGAATCGCACGTGCGCTACTGTGCACATGGGGGGGGGGGGGGGGGGGCCCCTGCCCGCCCCAGGGGGGGTTTCGGCGTGGGGGGGCGGGCCCCAACCGCC
>JAODKE010000037.1:4965416-4978313 GCA_026779605.1 Mormyrus hasselquistii
TCCCCCCCCGCGCGCCTCCCCGTCCGCCGCCCGCGCCGCCCTCTTCCCCTCTCCGGCCGCGCGGCGGGGGCGGGGGGGGGGGGGGGGGGGGGGGGTCACATGCCGTCCTCAGGGGATGTTTCAGCGTGGGGAGGCCGTCCTCAACGCGCCCCCATTCAGCGGCCCCACTGAGCCCCAGCGCACGGTCTGAATGAGCTGCTGGTCTGCAGACGCGGCCTCACATCTCAGATGGGGGAAAATAAACAAATATTGGCAGCGGCCTCTGAAGTTGATGGTGGACAGAACTCTTCCGCCGAGCTGAGCCCCCCACCCTCACCCCCGCCTTTCTCTCGCCCTCTCTTTCATCGCAGTAATGATCTCGTAAATAAATCGTTAACATGCCATCAGCATCAGAGTGCAATAAATCGGGGAGGGGGGATTGGGGGGGGTGCTGGTGAAAGGGGGAGGCAGGAAACACAGCCTGGGGCCTGGGAGTCACGCGTGTTGAAGGACACAAACAAGGGGGAGGGGGGGGGGGCGCATGGACTGCAACCCCCCCCACCTCCCGGCAAACCCGCTGCTAGCCAGGCCAAAGTGGGCCGAGCACGGAGCCCGGGCCTGGCTGCCGGAGGTTCTTCACTCTCTGACAGTGCCCAGGACGCCACAGGGCCCCGCCGAGAATCCGGCACAATCCATGCAGGCTCTGCCGTGATTCGACGAAGGGTCGCGCGGAAACCAAGCGCGGTGCACGTAAGGCGCTATAAATCCAGCCCAAGCCTTTGAGGGGCACCATAACATTGACTCTAAGGGAGCATAGAATCCCACGCAGCATGTGGGGGCACCATAGAGGGCAGCATAGTGTACGCAGAACTCGGCCTGTCACTGTGTTCCGGTGCTGTCCATCCCTCACTGTCGAACTGTCCAGAAGGATGCGTCACTGCCGGCACAAAGAGCCCTCAGTGCAGCGTCGCCGGCGGGCGCATCGCGCTGCGCCACTGCCGCATGCTCCGCACTCGCAGGAGCTTCCTCACTGCGGCCACGACTCCTCACAAGAAAGAATCAGGCTTCGGCGGTGACCGCTTCAGGCAGTGAGTGTGCAGTGCCCCCCTAGCGTGACGAATTCCAGTGAGGACGGACACGCAAACAAATGGCACCCTGGGAATGTAAATCAGAGCTGGCATCATCAGCCCGATCGCAGTGTGCGGCCAGGCCTCTCCTTTCCGGGCTTCTAATCAGCCCGGCAGTGAAGAGAAAACAGCTGCTGGGTCCCCCCTCCCTCCCCGAAGGGAGCACCTCCATGTGAGGCCAGGTGAGCCCCCCCCGCCCCGCCCTGGCCTCGCGCAGGAAGGCCAACTCGCAGCCCAGTGACAGGAAAATAAGTGTCTCGTAGGTGCTTATCTGTCAAACTGGTATCAAGCGGGTAGCAGATAACAAGGGCGCGGGCTCAGAAAGATGGGAGAACTGGAGGATGTCCTTCGCCCTGTGTGGGGGACCTGCACTGACTTGTCTCAGTAAGAAAATATCCAACTGTATAATTTAGCAAAATGTAATAATAAGTGGCTTTGTGTAAACTCCTCTCCTGAGCTCTGCACGGCAGAAATATAGGGTCTCACCAGAAGCACCGCAGCTGTCTGGCTCATTCCCATAGGAGAGCCCTCAGCGGGGGGGACGGGATCTCGCCTTCCCCAGGTGGATCCCTGCTTTTCTGACAGCGCTGGAGGCTCCTCTTCGTGAATGCTGCATCCCTACACACCAGCACCTGGTTTTACAGTCGCCTCTGGGTCGCCGGCAACAGGAAGCGCCCTGAGACGAGTGCACTTAACGAAGCGGGGGAACCGGCCCGGGGGGGGGGGGGGCGGGCTGCGAGAGCACGGGGATTGAGCCAAAAAAGGGGGGAAAGAAGAAAATGCAATTAGCTCCTGAGCTGATTCACAAGGGGCACAATGGCGTTAGCGTTATAGCACGCGGCGCCGCGCGGAGCCGTCACCCAACTGCGGCTCGGTATTCAAGCCCCCGGAGCCGCGGCCCACGGCTGCCAGATGTGCTCATCAGATTACAATCCTCCGATAACTTTAAAAAGGCGAGAGAGAATGCTCGCCTGTCTTGCACTGACAGCGACAGAAGAACAGCCGTGTGATCAAACGCAGATGAAAAGGGACTTCTGAGGGTGACGGGGGCTTTATTTCTTGTTGCACACCAGCTCTGTTGTGTCCCGTCAAAGCCAGAGGATGGGCCCTGGCGGGGGGGTGGGGGGGCATTTAAAGACATATTCATATGCATATACCCCGCGGAGTGCAGGCCCGGCCCCACAGCGCCGACTGTAGCCAGGGGAGCGGTCTGCGCTATGCGCCCGTATGGGTGCAGGGGGCACAAAGGCTCGCATCTCGCAGAAGAATGGCACAAACAAACAAACAGAAAAGTTAATGAAGATGCAATGCTTGTATTTAAACTTTTTTTCTTTTTGCCAGCGTGTCCTAAAAAGTGCTTTTGAGAGGAGAGGGGGGAGCGGGGGGGGGGGGGGGGGGATGGGGGGGGGGGGGGGGCGGGGGGGGGGGGGGGGGGGCTGGACAGCTGACGGGTGAGAAAGCAGGGCTGGCAGAGGCCTGCGAGCCCCGAGCACATCCTGCAGGCCAAAGTTTAGGCCTCTCTGTGAGGGGAATACCAAGCGGGCACTGCAGTGCCGGGGGGACAATGAGGAGAGGGGACATCGTGCCGGACGGGCTTTCAAAGGGCCGCTGGAGCCCGGGGCGGGGGGGCGGTGGCGAAGAAGACCCAAGAAAGTGTCCATCTTACTTGCCGTCTGAAGAATACCCCAAAGACTGCAGAGAAAGGCGTTTTTGTGTCTGTAATTGTATTAGCGATGTAAATGTATTGCATGCTCGCTCTGGTAAAGCCATTGGGGTTTTTAAACTGAATAAACACGTTTTGTGCTGTGTATGGAAAAGGAGATGTCATAGAAGCAGCTGGGCAAGTCAGGAAGAATTTGCTGGATGAAGATGGAATAACACACAAGTGTCTCACACCATATTATGACATAAACAGAACTGAATTAGTGTACCCAGAGCTGGTCCAGTGCAGGTCCAGAGAGGGTCCTGAGCAGGTCCAGTGCGGTTCCAGAGAGGGTCCTGAGCAGATCCAGTGCGGTTCCAGAGAGGGTCCTGAGCAGATCCAGTGCGAGTCCAGAAGGGGTCTAAAGCAGGTTCAATGTCAGTCCAGAGCTGGTCCAGTGAGAGTCAAAAGAGAGTCCAGTGCAGTTCTGACGTGGGTCCAGAAAGGTTTCAGAGAAGATCCTGAACAAGCCGAGTGCAGGTCCAGAGACGGTCTAGAGCAGGTTCAATGTGAATCCAGAGAGTCCAGATTGAGTCCATATGGGACCAGCTTTCATCCTATTTTCTTCTGCTGATTACTTGCACTTCCAGCTAAACAGCAAATTTGAAAAATATTAACTGACATGTTACAAAACAAACTTTTTCAAAAAGGTTTCAAACACCCGCTTAAGACATAATACAGACAATCAACGTTAAGTTTGATTGCCTTGAGTAGCTGTTGCCACGATAACGTGGCTTTTGTTTTGACTATGGCGCTTATTTACTGTGTTTGCCCGCAAATGCTGTGTCAGATGGATGGTTCTGGAAATGCCCGGCATCCTCAGTGTCACACAGGTGCCACACGGACAGCTAATGGGCCACGGACTCTTGTTTGGCAGAAACAGCATTGGTTGGGTTGGGCAAGTCACTCGCTCTGAGGAAGAGGTGATTTGGGGCATCTTGCTGCAAACGGTGGGTGTCTCCCTGGAGCCCTGTGTGGATTTGTTTTAATCAAGTGGCAAAATAGCTCTGAATGCCAACAATCCATATCGAGGTGGTGTGGAAGGTTAATGTGTCCCTGACAGAGGTGCACCTGGCTCGAAGAGCCTAATCCGTAAGGATGCCTTTGAATCTTTTAATCACAAAAAAAGAAAAGAAAAGAAAAACTTGTTATTGATGTTTCCGCACGGCTGAGTGACAGTGACGGTGAAGGCACCGTACCGCTCGGTGACAGACGCTCCGAGGTGACAGCTCTGGGTACTGAGGGGGCTTGCCCTGAACGGGACACGTGCGCCCCCTCAATTCACGCACCGGTGCCCAGGAGCCGGGTCCCAGACCAACCTCGAATACATTAGCATACCAAACACTGACACATCCACGGCCCAGATCATCTGCCTGTTCAGACTCTTAATCTGAGTTTTTTTTTTCCTTTTTCCCTGTTTCACTCGTTCCTCTGCTCGAGGCACCTCCTTTTTCCATTTTAATTTCTCCAATCCTGCAATCATTTAAAAGATAATAGGTCGTTTAACCTTCCTCCACACGCATTCGCCTTGGCTGGGGAGCGTTGGTGAGTATCGGCCCCCAGTGCCGCTTGGTGCGGCTTGTGCCATCGAGATCTGAGAATTACAAGGCTTGCTTTTAATTATGGTAATTGTTTCCGTGCATTAAAAGCGCATTCGTCCGCCTTTTCATCCTGACGCTCGTGAAAAGCTGCACCTTTGGTTGTTGACAATCGCAGCTATTTCTGGGCATGTTTACAAGCTGCACGCGAAGTCGACATAATTAATCTCGCCGCCGATGAGCCCCTTTATCATTTCCGAGCTGCGGGAGTTCCCCTCTGCATTATTACCTCTGGTAGGAGAGAGAGATGCAACTGCGAAAAGCCTAAATCCGAGTGTTTTGCTTTAAATATCAAAGCTGACAAAGGGAACAAAAAATTGTGCGGATGGGATGAATAGAGAATCTCTCCCTCTGCAGTGATTAGCGAGTTTATCGCAGACGGACAAACATTTAAAGAAAACAAACAAACGTGCGGGCAGAGCGGCGTTGCGGGCAGAGCGGCATTCTGGGCAGAGTGGCGTTCCCGACGGCCGGGGTATTCATTTCCATAAGAAGCGCTGCTCACCAAAAGCCATTTTGCAGCCATTGTTTCAGCTAAGCAGCTGTCATTTGCACACCATAAAGCATTCTTCATTCTACCATGCTAATTTTTTTTCTTTTTCCGAGGGACAATTTTTTTGACAATGGGCACTCCAGCACCCGACAGAAACCCCTTTATGGTGCGTACCCCAGGGAACGCTGAGCCGTGCCAAGCCAAACAATGGCTTAGCACTCCAGCCACGGCCCGTCTCCGTCGGTAATACGGCATGAAGACTGTGGCCCGCTGCAACCAATCTGTGCCCAGCGAGCACCTGGTCCTGGCCCGCCTGGCAATTAATCAAGATATCAATCAATAGTGACGGAGGGGAGGGGCCTCCATGCCGACGCACCGCTCAGCTCTGTGCTCCAAACCCAAACGCGACTTTCTCAGGCACATCCGTGTGACTTTTTTTAACGTGTCCATACGAGGTGTGACATCACGGCATAAGCTGCCCCCGCTTACATCCCCGTATCCTACATATGTAAGTGCTTGATCCTGTTTTTATGAAATGCTTCATTTAAGCTTCATGTTTCCACACCATGCAACCCCCCACCCCCCAGAGCACGGCATTTCTGCAGCCCGGTGCTTTACTGGCTCATTTCCTCCCCCTGCTTTAACGAGCAACATGGAGTGAAACAGAAAGAGAGAGAGAGAGAGAGAGAGAGAGAGGTGAGCCATCACCTGGTTTTCCGAACGAAATTCCAGTTTAATCGTGGCTAATCTTGAGGCTTTAGGGACCCTGGGGGTGAAGCTGGGATGCAGTGCTCATCCGTGGGGGATACCCCGGTGCCCCTCGGCCTGCCCGAGCCCTGACACGCTCGAACCCTGGACTTCTGCACACCGCTCCGTGTCTTACATTGCTGACACCCTGCGGTGTCCCACGCTGGTCTGCTGCCAACCCTGTAGATGGAGCAGGATGTTTCTGAGAGGGGACCTCCAGTGCCACCACTCCTAAACCTCCAGGCACAATCACCAGGAGCCACTGGGGGCTCCAGACGCTGGGGGGGGGCATGAATACCCCTGCACTCCAAAGCAGCACCACCACCAGGAGGTAGGGTGTAACTTCCGGCTGTGACAGCTATGCAGCACCTGCAGGGTTTGAACGCCCCTCTGTTCCGCCCCCCAGCCTGACTGTCCTGCAGGACATCGGATCCCTGTCACATAGTCCCACAGCGTCACTTATACACTGTAGGGCTTCCCCAAACGCCTGCAGGATCATATTAGCTCGATTATTGGGTCTGTTTCCCCGGGACGACCCCTCCGCACTGCTAGGCTCTGCAATGGCTACTCCGTCAGGAATCATTCAGATCACACGGCCGTTTTCCATTTTCACTCTCTGGGGTTACATCCTACAACAGGGAAACAGATCAATACCCCCCCCCCCCTTTGTTCCAGCAAGTTTTAAAGGACGACTGATTCATGTAGGCCACTGTATGCCGCTTAAAGGAAACATTAAGATGTTGTGAGATTACACTAAGGCCCCAGGCCCAAGTTAGTCACTCATTCGTCTGCCAGGACCAAAGGGCTCAGTGAGACGTGGGGGCCATGGGGCAGCCAGTTTCTGCAGGGGGCCTGAGTGACAGGGTCCCCAGAGCAACTCCCAGCCCCCACCCAACAAACATGGTTCTCATTAACTCACTGCTTCCATTTCACCAGCTATTCACTATTACAAAGTAATAGTGTGGACGCTCCGAAATTAGCAGTAGCGGTTTTGCGTAGTTATTTGCACATTCATGTCTGACTCGAGAGATGGGTAGTTAGGGTGGAGAATTCTGATTACAGACATGCTGACTATTCACACAAAAAGATCAGCAGAGTTAAAGGTACTGTGTTAATCCTCAATGCTCTCATTGTTGGCGGTAAATATCTCCGAAACGCGATTGAAAACATCACGGCCCCATATCTGAGTAAAGCAGCTGTGTCAATCACTAATGTGACACTAAATGAATGTTAGATCATGCTCTGAAATAAACATACAAACTCAGTGAATCTCATTGCCCGTCTTTCTTTGTAAAGAGTGCCCTATTTACAACAAACTGTGCATTCTTTGTTGTGGACCCTCCGTGATGATAGACATTTTAAGAAAGAATGGCTAATTGGATCTGAATGGTTTCCATGGCGCACCCAACGTATTTCAAAAGACCCCCTTTTTTTCAAACCTTGGGAAACAAAATAATGATAGATTCAAATACGACAGTCTACAGGACCTTTTATTAGTGCGTAACAATGTCATAAATAGGCTTCAACTGAACTCTCTCTTTATCGCAATGCCCCAATATTTTATTTGCTCTGGATAGAAGACAGATATATTGTATGGTGGCACAAGCGTTTGTGACGAGGCGTTTCAAAAGCCTTCATTAATTAGACATCATTGTCTAGCGGGGCTGTCCGTTGAGGGTTTAGCCGCACGCAGTAGCTCAGGCTGGCAGATGAGTTCATTCAGCATGGAAGCATTTTGAAAAGCACTATCTGTCCATCACAGGGAAGATCGCAGGAGCAGCCGCCGTCACAATACTGCAGCGGGTCTGGAGGGACACGCTTTGTCTCTGAGAGGCGTGTCTGTGAAGAAATGTCAGGGACAGGGGAGCAAAACATGGGATGGGTAAAGGTGGCTTTATTTAACACGGGAAAGAAAACAAGTCCTGTCAGGCCTGCCGGAGAACTAAATCACAGGTGCGGCCATAACCGGCACAAATGATAACTTGTAGCTACAAATAATAATTAAAGCTCATTGTGCGAATGTAGAATAATGCTGGATATTCTGAGAAACCCACACTATAATTAACTCAGAAATTACACAGAAGCCTGAGTATTTAAGGACTTCATTACCTTTTTCTTTGCCCTGCGTCCTTTGAAATGTTTACATTTCTAGCCAATCAGTCAACATAATTAGCAATTATGCATTTTAGTCTAAGCTGGTCTGATTGGGAGAATCTGAAGGCTGGTACTGCATGTCAGCGCTGCCTGTACTTAGTGCTATGCCGTATTAGCATGCACTTTATTTATGCTGGGAAATGCTCTCAGATATGTTTTATCATGGTGTGGATACTGATAAGCTTCCTAATTTACAGCTTTTATCTCATCTCAGGATTACAGAACAGTGCATGAAGGTTAAAGCTGAAGCCTCGAAAAGTCCCCCCCCCCCACCCCCCCAGAGAGGGCTGTGATCGGGGGCTACGTTTGAGGCTGTAGGCTGCCAGCTGAACTGGCCCCCTGAATGCCTCCAGTGAGGGGGACACTTTGTCACCCATGGGGCGGTAGCAAGGGACAGTGCCCTCAGAAGTGTGTGAACACCAAGGGCAAGATGTGCACCTTAAAGTAATTACACCTCCTGATGTTCCTTTTTCTTTCAGTAACACCCAGATGATTCCAGCCATCCACATCAACAAGCATGGTGTCTTTCCCAACCTCGAAGATCCCTGAGTGGTTGTCAGATCCCCCCACCCCAAAGCCAAGCTCCCATTCATGTGCCCTGGGGTTCACATACCGGGCGAACACCTGAGCAGAGCTGACAGCGCCCTCATTTTGGTCACACTCAGGTGATTCCCAAATAATTCCCCCTTTACAGCATAAAGAAGAAAAGAGCCTTGATCCTCCTGCTGTGGGTTCGTACAAACAGATGGGATCACACAGCTTACACACTCTGAAGAAGCCGCTTTTGTTCCCACATTTCAATTTTATTGCTGACTACTGACTTTGAGCAAAACTTGGATGACAAAGGAAAGCATTTAATCTTTGAATCATATTGAATAAAATGTACTAGAACAGGGCTACCACACAAAGCTACCGCACAAAGCTACCACACCGGGCTACCACACAAAATTACTGCACAGGGCTACTGCACAAAGCTAACACACAGGGCTACTGCACAAAATTACTGCACAGGGCTACTGCACAAAGCTACCACACCGGGCTACCACACAAAATTACTGCACAGGGCTACCGCACAAAGCTACCACACCGGGCTACCACACAAAATTACTGCACAGGGCTACTGCACAAAGCTACTACATGGGGCTACCACACAAACCACACAGCAGAGGTATAAAATACTTGAGTAATTTTACTTGAATACTGTACTTAAGTATTATTTTTGGGGATTTTTACTTTACTTGAGTACAATTAAAAATGATTACTTTTACTTAATTACATTTTTTTTTAAAAAAAAAAACCTTAGCGAATTCTTGATGAAATAAGCTTCTTCTTAAGTTAAATCAGAGGTTTTACAACTTTGAGTAGTATGTTGCATATTTGTGCCTTGTCGCATAATTAAATGGTCAAATCTAAACAGTTCTAAAGCAGGATAAAACCTTGCAGTTGGTTCATTCACTTAAAAGCGTATTTAAACGGTACTTAAAAGGATTAAAAGCGTAAACAAGAACAGTTTTCATTCTTGCTTTCACTTTTACTTTTTTAATACTCAAGTACAATTTTAATGCGGTACTTTTTTACTCAAGTGTGATTCTGGCTGAATACTTTTACTTTTAATTGAGTAAAATTTTCACTCATTACTTGTACTTTCACTTGAGTGACATTTTTGAGCCACACAGGGCTACCGCACAAAGCTACCACACAAAGCTACCACACAGGGCTACCGCACAAAGGTACTACACAAAGGTACTACATGGGGCAACTGCACAAAGTATATCATACAGGGATATCTCACAAAACTACTGCACTGGGCAACCACACAAAGCCACAGTACAAAAAGACTACAAGTCGCAAACATATAGCGCAACTACATGTGGTTAAGACAGGAGTGTGTCTCACCAGCATTGAACAGCATTGCTACTCATTCACAGCATGATGGACAGAGGGCCACAAACCACATGCTGCCTTTGTTGGGGGTACAAACCAATTGCTGCCCCAGAAGCTCTGGGCTCTCTGCCTACACACTGCACAATGCCTTCGGGCTGCCCAGTGAGTCTCTCTGGGCCTGTCCTCACATGGAGACCTGGGAACAGGGTTAGGATACCCCATAGGGTGGGCTTCAATGGGGGGGTCCGCTAGCCCTCACCATCATCCCTCATGCCAGCCTGCCTTCTCAGGCTTCGTTACAAATTCCCTTTCATATCGAGTTCTGTCTTCCCATGTGTCATCGCAACCGGCAACATAGCCGGCCAACAGTCTGTGAATTACGAGCAAACTGTAATTACCAGCTTTGCCTTAAACAGCTTCGCCTGATGAAACGGTTCCTGTGCCAATTATTTCAGCTTCAGACAGGCAGGTCGAAATCAAAAAGCATTCCCCTTTTGAAATCTGAGAAACAGACTGTCATCTTCAATATGGCTCCTCGGATGAGCGACTGCACTGTGTGTAGTCAGATCTCTGATTGTGTCGGCTTTGTCGGGGGGGCACCTCTCCGCTCGAGTCTGTTTACTCTAGGTAAGGGTGCTCTGATCCTGTCGAGCAAAGCAACAATCGCCACATTGTTCTTTTATAACACAGAGAGCAGACAGGGAAGAGTAACGCAAGAACGGAACTCATCCCTTCAAGTCAGACGGGACGACATAAACAACAGCAGCTCTTCCTTTGATGCCCCTGTCTTGTTTAAGAAGCCCAACATTCATAGCTATGGGATTAGTTCTAATTTGACGGCGTGCATGTGGCTGCCTGTAATTAAATTCTGTCCTGTGTCTCTTTGTGTTTCCGTTTTAGATCTTTGCCGATATCTTTATCTGTCGTCGGTGGGAAGTGTCACCGTTGCGTCTGCTCACACTGAAGATAAGACAGCGTTGGGAGCGCCAAGCACCGAGGATGACGTAGCAATGTGAGGGTCACGGCCACAGGAGCGACACAGCAACCGGAACATCACGGTAACGGGAGGGTCACAGCGGCGGGAGCAACAAAGTGGCAGGAATGACTCAGTGACGGAAACATCAAGGTATCGGAAACGACATGCTGCACTTCAGGGGATTTTCCAGAAACAGTGTTGGGAATGACACAGTGGAGGAAGTGTCACAGTGCAGGGAACAACACAGCAGCGGAAACTTCATGGCTATGGGAATGACACAGCATCAGAAATGTCAAGATGGTTGGAAAAGACACACTGTGGCCTGGACCAGGGGACCTGGATTGGCTACCAGTCAACGACAATTACATGGCATGCCAGAATGGATTCTCAAACTTACTCGATCCCTGAACATACTGGCTTCCAGAGGTTGTGGGATCTATGAAATTACTGGATCTCCAAATGTACTTGTTTCCAGAGCTTGCTGGATCCCCAAGCATACACTCTCAACTATGGCTATTAAACAAGTGGTCCACGCAGTTTGGCGGCTGATCCTGTCACTCTTTCAGTGCAGCACCCACCCCCCTGTGCCATCTACCCTCTGCACGCTGCCCTTGGGGGTCAGGTGGCCGCACGCGTGAAACAGGCACCCCTCCACACCCATGCTGTTAAGTGCTGCAATACAAACAGCAAAAATATTGCGCATCTGTAGCCCAAACAAGGCAAGCGGTAATGAAAACAGAGAGAGCCGCAGACCATGGGAATGACGCTACGCTTCCTGCCAGGCTGCCCTTCCAAGCTCCAGTAACGTCAAGGATAGCGGCAGATAGTGACATAACGGTAACTAGACTCCGGAAGACATAATAACAGCATAAAATGCGTCAAGGCAAAAGATGCTTGCTATGAGAACTGTGTCACATGGTAGGGCCTCCCCGAAGCTTGGACCCCCCCCCACCCCCCCCAATGAGCGGGAATGAGCTCACATCTGCAGCGACGTACATGACAGGCAGTCAGCAGACTCCCTTACTGCCTGGAAAACACTTTGAATCCCACTTCATGCTTCCCATAAACATGTGTGACTGGGCCAGGCCTCAGCCACACTGCTCCCATTATACAGCTACAGCAGGCAGCGAGGCAACAGTGCAGCTCCCGTGATACGGCTATAGCAGGAAGAACAGCCACAGCACGGTTCTCATGGTTCAGCCTGCTGCACGAAGAGCAGCGACAGTGCGGTTTTCATAGTATGGCTGCAGAATTGAGAGCGGCATGGTACTGACTGGATGGCTGCAGTGGGCAGAGCAGCTGCAGCTCAGTCCTCATAGCATGGCCGCAGCGCAGTTCACACAGTACGGCCACCGTGCAGTTCTCACAGTATGGTCGCAGCGTAGGTTTCAAAGAACACCTACAGCACAGTTCTCACAGTACGGCCGCAGTGCAGTTTTCATAGTACAGCCGCAGTGTAGTTCTCACAGTACGGCCACCGCGTAGTTCAGTACGGTGCAGTTGTCATAGCACGACTGCCGCGGAGTTTCCATGGCATAGCTGCTGAAGGCAGAGCGGCGGCAGCATGATTTCCATGACACTGCTGCAGAAGAAAGAGGAGCTGCACCTCGGTTCTCATAGTATGACTGCAGCGGGCAGAGGGCTTGCAGTTTTCATGATACGGCTGCAGTGGACAGGAAGCCCACTGCTTGGTTCCCATGGTACAGCTGCAGAGGCAGAGCAGCTTCTTCCGCCCAAAAAATTGGAGTTAAATTCGTACAGGAAACACGGAGGGCAGGAGAGGAGTTGCGGAAATGGCGATTTAACTAACCCTGAAGTAAACAGGCCACCCCCCCACCCGTGCTCCACGCCAGCGTGTTTACCCAAGGAAATGAGTTACGGGCCGACATGGGCCCCTACACTGCCCCTTCCTCAGATCCCAGAACAGCCCATTAGAACCGGAGAGGCCACACGGCACCCATATGACCTGCGCTGTTTATAATGGCAGCATTATTGGCAGCGTGGTTCGGGACGTGGGGGGGGGGGCTCATATAAGGCTACTGCCACGGCAATTGTTATGAGGAGACTCGTATGGGAACATAATCCGCCGGAGGAGAACAAAGGTCACAGCTCACAGGACACCCTCAGCCCGCGTCCTCTTAATCCGCTTCTTTTTGGTAATCTCGTTTTCAGCTGATTCTGTCTTGGTGCTGCACGAGCGGCCATTCAGCACTGGCGCCTGTGGACAGCAGCCCGCA
>JAODKE010000037.1:5015684-5035825 GCA_026779605.1 Mormyrus hasselquistii
GGGGAGGGGTCGGCGGGGGGGGGGTGGGGAGGGGTGGGGGGGGGGTGGGGGGGGGGGGGGGGGGGTGGGGGTGGGGGGGGAGTGACTGGCAACTCCCGCAAAGTTTCCCGGTTAAATGAGGCATGTGCTTTTACGCAGCCCATCCGAAAGGCAAAGGGCGTGTCCTCTGCCAGTCACAGTGTGCAGTTGGTCTGGGGTGTAGAGTGTAGAACGCCCCCCTACCTCATCCCGTAGCACAATGAGGAGGGTCACAGGGCCATTTTGTCTGTGGGTACTTGAGGAGGGGGGGGGGGGTAAATTAAACATGGAGATGGGGCATGTTTAGGTCCCTGATGGGCAAAGAACGGCTCACAGACGAACATGAGAGGGGTCAGGGGTCACGCAGCCTCAGATCGCACAACGCCCCTCAAAGAGGCGCAGCGTGTAATCGCCAGGGTGGGGGGTGTCATTTATACACCTGTCATGGGCCTGCTCTGGGGCCAGGGGTCACGCACCAATTTGTTCAGAGGCAAGACTCCCAAAACATCCATCTCCAGGTGCCCGGTCACTCCTGGCTGGAGTCGGGTCACCTGCAGGCGGCCAGGCCTCAAGGCCAACCACGCCAGCCCCCCCGGAAGGAAAGCAGCTGCCAGCAATCAGCAATCCTACTTTTATCTACTTGAACATAATTAATTATGGTATTGCATATTCCACATCCATCCTTTGTGAACAATGAGCAATAGCTTAAAATACGTTTTCCTGATCAAATAAACTAAATAAAATAAATAAACTGACTTTTATTTATTCAGTACTGACAAATATGTTTGGTTAATTTTATTAAGACGAGGCCCACACTTATTTAATCAGACAAACATGAATGAATCACGTACCATTGATTGAACTTTACAAAAGGCACTTTACTGCACCCTGGTGAGCGTTATCTGTAATAACAATCGGTGCCTTTTAGAGATGTACCTACACTAATACTCTTTGTAATGAAGAATCTCAGCCTTATGAATTCTTTGTTTCACAGAGGAACCGCACTGTTCCTAAGACCAGTTAGTCGAGAGTTAAAATCCCTCTGCTTCTCTGAGGCGGCACGCCGGTACCTGGGTTCCCAGACGGCCTCAGCGAGCCCCCGCTGGCCCTGACCCATGCGGTGGCACCTTTGAAGCTGCTGCCCATGAGAGACGCTCCGTTTACGAATCGCCACCTGCTCAGTGCCCAGAAGGCTCTTTGGTCTGGTTCACGGCATCTGTGAGCAGCGGTCAGGCGCCCTCTGTGATACCATCTCCAGTGCGCTCCAGTCTGAGTGCACCCTTCAAAGGGGAGTCTAGACGTGACTTCCGCCCCTGTCATACTCGCCCATAAACCATAACGGGGCCTAACCTCAAAACTGGATTTTCCCTCAGATTTCCTTCAGAAGGAACATTTCTTAGGTTTTTTTTTTTGTATTGTGTTACATTGTACAATTTTCAGAATTAGCAAAAAATTAATCTTCACGATCATGTGGATGAAAATGGTTGCTCAGAATATTTTCGATCTGTTATGATGTGGAAAAGTGTCTCCCCCTGGTGGCCGTGTTGGGGAGTGGCACCATTTATAAAAGCAAACAATACATATGAGATAATTTTCCCTTGCACAAAAGCCAGTGCCTTTATTGTAGAATAGAGCCATTCATTTGACCAGGCACACACACACATGAGGTGTGGATGTGCACTGAAGTTACGGGGGTGTGCAGGGATATAGAAGGTGGCTGCGGGGGGGGGGATGAACTCTCAAATAGTGTAGCAGATGCTCATGGACTATGACCTCTATGGGGACTATGGCGAACCCCAAAATGGTTAGTAAAAAGGCCTCAAATATTGAATGTAGGGCTGTTCCCACTGAGAGCCTAATCCCTTCACAGCACTCTGCCCTTCCGTGGCATTACTAACCACACAATGGCTCTCAAAACTGCATAATACCACTTCAGTCTGACCCCTACAGTCTAATGGTAGCTGCAGCTTATGCCTGACTACTTACCGTATACAAACTATACCCTCTAGTGGTGCTAAGAAGACACTGCAGCTGGTCGTCCCCACCGCTGACATCACAATACTCAGAGTATGATGAAATGATGATGGTAAAGGGGGGAATGCACAGAAAAGCATGACACACCAAACTTTGACACATGTTCTCCTCTGTCTGTGTGTCCATATGCATTTCCATCCATCAGCATCCTAAGATTCATCGGACTACGTCCCTGCATCACCCACTGAGGGCCCAGGGGGCAGGTAATATTGATACAAATCAGCATATCTAAGTGCATGCTGGGAATGCAGAGCAGCCAGGGTGAAAGGTCAAAGATCATCCAGCATATGTTCAGGCGACAGGGCTACTCAACGATAAAAGAATTTGCTGGGGGAGAAACCGGGCTGGGAGGAAAGTGGAGGCACGGAGAAACCAAAATCAATGAAAATGAAAAATAAGAATTTTTTAATGAGCTAAAATGAAACACCTGCAACAATGTAATGCATTAGTAACTTGCTAATTAGTAATGTGCTTCCACCCACCGAGCCCCCCCTCCGAGCCCTCACTGAGTACTCAAATGTTAGATATTACTCAGTGATGAGGCTGGAGCAGAAACATCTCCTCTTCTAGGTGTGACCAGGAGATCCAAAACCTGGAAGGACCTCCTGACGCCACATATCGAATTGAATCGAATTAAATCGAATCACTGAAACACTGAAAAACCTGTTACACATAGTTATGTTAATTATTAAGTCAAGTTCATTTGGTCACAAAAAACACAACAAATTAACAGATCTGTGTAAATGAAGCAGGGGCAGTGAATCGGCCCGTCACTGAACCACTGAGCTTATAATAGACACTGCATCAGGCACATAGCCATACAGTTAAATAACTGGTTTGACCTCCTACCCTCTTGAAAACTTCTGTTACTGATTAGGCACATAGCCAGGTACTCAAATTAGGAGTTTGAACCCCCCTCAAAATTTAATTCAGCTCCCCACATCACACAGTCAGTGAAATCCACAGAAGGGACCTATTGATAGGGTCACTGGACCCTAAAGAAATGTTTTTTTCTGCACTGTATTATTCTTTAGTCATTTTAATAGTGAGAACCAAAGATATTTTAAAAAAATATATATATGGGAATTTTACACCTTTAACATTATTTCTAACTAAATGAAAAACTCGTCTGCTATTTTTTAAATAAGGGGGTCTCAGTGGGTGTAGCTGGAGCCTCACACCTCTGGGGTTGGGGGCTGTATTCTCTGTGTGTGCAGTTAGCATGTGTTATTCATGTCTCCTAACGCTGCTCCAGTTTCATCCTGCAGTTAGGCTGATGTCTGTGTGTGTGTCACCCCATGTACATCTATCCAGAGAGCCCAATGTTGCCAGTGTTATAGGCCTCAAAACAGGAAGGCGCCCCAACAGGTGGCTGCCCTTCGTGGACAGCTTGCTCTACAAAGAGCAAGTTGAGGGAGGCATAAAAAGAATTTCTCCACGGGGACAATAAAGGGTTCAATTTTAATTATTATAATCATATTCAAGGAAGTGGCACACACAGTGAACAATGAGGGTCCAGGTTCCTGACTCGCAGAGGTGGAAAGTTCAGGTCCAGAAAGTACAAATCCAGACCAAGATTTTGTTTCAACTAACCAAAATGAGTATAAAGAGTCACAGTCACAGAGTACTCAGCTGGTTGGTTGAAACAAAACCTTGGTCTGGATTTGTGCTTTCTGGAGCTGAATTGACCACCTCTGCTGGCTTGTTGGACATTTTCAGTACAGCATATGCTCACTAGGTGGCAGCATTGTCTTAAATACGGAACACACTCTTCTTTTCAGCCTGGTGGCCTGCCCCTTCCAAAAGGTACACTGTTCACTTCCACAAAGCCATCACTCAGACGGACATACTTCTCATTCATAGTCTAACTTACTAGCCACGAGTCTATACCTACTTGAGCTGAAAGGTATACAGCAGAAAGGGGAGTCAGATGAGCATCTGAATCTGCCCCCATGGGCATGACAGGTCTTCCCAGAATTAAAGACAACTGCCTATGTACAGAGAGCATCTGCCACGGACATAAAGCTTGTTATGCGTCTGCCCTAAAACCGTTTGGTCAGACAGAGCTCCCAGGTGCAAAGCGCACTGGGACAAATCAGGAATGCCAGGCGCAGAGCCTAGTCCCCAAAATTCCCACTCCGCAGATGACCATTCATAGGCAGTGCAGCCGCTGTCTTCCAACATCTGGACTCATATTTTCTGAGGGTAATTTGATACAAAATATCCTCTTTAAAATTTAATGACTTCATTTCAAACTTTTCTGTACTTTTAGAGGCTAAGACTAAGGAAATACATTTTTAATACAGTACCTCATGCAAAGGATCCCCTATAAATTATGCAGCTGTTTATAAAACCAGTGTTTTATTAATAATAATTTTGAAATCCCCCAGCACCAAACATTTGTCAGTACAGTAATGCAGGTCATGTCCATGAACTCTTGTCTGGCCATGATTGTACAAACCCCTAATAAAACTGTCCTATGTAAGTTTTACATGGCTATATGACAAAGAAGATTTTTCTGATGACAAAGAGGGACTGGGTGGGTGAATTACATGACTTTTATTGTTATTTACACAGAAAGAGTGTCCTCTGCATGCGACGTCCCACACACAACAGGACGCTGTTTACCCTGGGGCGGATAATTACGACTTGTAGAACGAGCACCTGGGCCTGAAACAGCTGTTGAAACACCACCCCCCACATACATTTGGGGGGAGCAGGCTGAATCCCCAAAAAGGAGTGACAATAAAAGAACTTTCTGGAAAGGGGGCTCTGAACCCCCTGCACACGCTATTATCCACTGAGAGGCACAGCACTGAAGGCATTTTAGAATTTAAAAAATGGATTCTTAGGATGAGTGGGACAAACAAATGACAGGAGGCAGCTTTCAAGCAGCCCAGTGGGGGGCGCCAAGTACACAAGTTCTGTAGGTGGAATCAGTGATACAGTGACAAGGAATTCACCAGATTATCTGAATGAACACGTAACAGATGCCCTGCACCCTCTTGCGTGCGGACAGAAAATGCAGACTGTGGCCGAATCACAAGGAAAACACCTGCAAAGCAGAGCCAGGGTTAAACAGCCCAAATCATGCAGAACTTGCAGCCTGTTCCACCCTGAAAATGTGCTGCGTAAGCATCCCACAAAGCGTAATTAGTCCAGTTGATCTACAAGTTAATGTGATTGCTTACAAAGTGTAATGTGCTGAGAGACAAAGGAATGCGGATTTTCTTGAAGCGGGGAAGCCCCCTGTTTCCCAAACACATAGCAGTTTTTTTCATTTCAAGCTGCCCGTCACTTCCTGTGTTACAGCATGGTTGACACACTTTTTCAGGTACCAGTTGAAAAGTAGAGGGACACCACTCGGGCACTCTGCTGTTCGATTATTTGTTACGGCGTCTCGTGAGGCCAGCCTGTCATTTACAAGACAGACTGCTAAGCTGAGTGGGCCCATTCTCACCTGCTCTGTACACTTCTGTTCCCCCTTTACAATATGGCAGCAGCAATGGCAGAGACCCTGACGTGAAAAACAAAGAGCGGAAGACAAATGCCAAAAGTTAATCCATATGGGCAAGACATAACTTTACCCAGCTGCCCCACCACCTTAATTATGCGGGATCTGTGTGCACACAGGGGGTTATACACTGATGAAAAGATGCATGAGATCATGTGGAAAAATTGAAGCGCCGTGATCGCACAATTAAGAAGAACAAGGGCTCTTGCATTCCCTCTACAAATACGTCGGCACTTCGGATCTCCCCCGGAGCCAGGGAACGGGCGGATTTTTATGAACAGGACTCCAACACGCTTGTTAAAATTCCTGCTTTTAGGACCTGCTGGCGCAAGAATAAGGCAAATGCCTTGACACCAGTGTATCAGCCTTTAAAACAAGCTCAGGCACTAAACCCACCTCGCACAACAGAAACGTCTGAGTGCGAGTTATAAAAGCAAGCGACCCCCCCCCCCCCCCACCCCCCAGGGAGAGGGGGCATGGGGGCCGCAGGAAGAAGCCTCGCCAGGGGCAGGGATGTGCTGAGTGGGGGCCGACCCGGCTGCTTCACGCCAACCTGGTTCCGGTCCCAGAAAAGGCAGAAGGATTTAATGCAGAGCCTTGCAGCAACACCGCATTAGCAAATCAACACAGATCTAGGCAGTTATACTTCCACGAATATAACGACAGTGTGTTGAAACATGTACATCCTATACGTGGTATATACAGATGCCAGAAAGTTCATCTGAAATGCAAGATTTACAGTGAAATAATCAGCATCATTTTGTGAACATTTTAACATCCATCAAGTCAAAAAGAGAAACGTCATTTTAACTGTGAAAATGTTGCTCTAAATAAGTTTCCCAGTGATCATTACTGCTGTTTTTCATCAGAGATATGTCTTCTCTGTGACATCTTTTATCTATTAATCCTTACTTGCACTCTCAAGCAGATGTCACTGTTTCACATGAAACTCCATTGATTTCGCTGATTAGGACAGAGCAGGACTATCACCAGACGAGGCCACTGCAGTGGCTGGGCAAGACTGTCACTGGATCAAGTCATTGCTGTGGCTGGGCAGGAATGTCATCTAGCCAGGCAGGACTGCGAGTTAGGTCATTACTACAGCCAGGCAAAACTGTCACCAGGCCGGGCAAGTCTGTCACTGGACTGGGCCATTGCTGCAGCTGAACAGAACAGTCACCGGGCCAGTCAGGACTGTCATGGAGTTGGGCCATTACTGCAGCTGGGCAGGACTATCACTGAGCTAGGTTACTGCTACAGCAAGAGAACTCTGTCACCAGGCCAGGCAAAACTGTCATTGGACCAGCCCATTGCTGCAGCTGGGCGGAAGTGTCACCATACTGGTTGGACTGTGACTGGGATGGCAGAACTGACATCTAGCCAGGCAGGACAGTCACTGAGTTAGGTCATTACTACAGTCAGGAAAAACTGTCACCAGGCCGGGCAAGACTTGTCACTGGACTGGGCCATTGCTGCAGCTGAGCAGAACAGTCACCAGGCAAAGCAGGACTGTCACCGGGCTGGGCCATTACTGCAGCCGGGCAGGACTGTCACTGGACTGGACTTTTGCTGCAGCTGCGCAGAATTGTCACTGGGCTGAGCAGGACTGTCACTGGACTGGACTTTTGCTGCAGCTGCGCAGAATTGTCACCGGGCTGAGCAGGACTGTCACTGGGCTTGGCCATTGCTGTGGCTGGGCAGCTATCCAGATTATTGAACAGTTTGATGTTATTCTTACCTATTACTCCATCATTCCCTACGAATAATGTTGGTCTGGCTCTAAAGGGGATCTTGTATAAGTATATAGGAATATTACGCAAACCTAAAAATGAACGTAAATAATCAGCAGAGCAGAGAAGGGCAGCGACCATTCCATATTTCTGCACCTGGGGAACATTCCACGTGCATTATCTGACATGATAAAATACTTGAGGAAAAGTCACGTAAAACAGCTTGGAAACAATGGTAACATTAGTAGAAAAGCATCCGAGTAAAATAACCAAAGCGGTCAGGTACCCTGCGGCAAACTGGCAGGGATATTCTATATAAACTGAGACGTGCATTTCACCCACGAATATGCTATTTTAAATTATTCCCATATGAGCGAATATTGCCACACTGCTCAGACTTAATACATTTTGTCATAAAATAAGGACATACGGAATATCGATGCAGCCTACATATATTAGTTTTAAAAGCTTATTTTATTTTGAAGTTAAGCATTATTAAACGTTTTGCAAAGATTTGAGAGCTCCAAATTGCAATCATAATGTAACGCAAAATTAAGCTGCCGTCCGTGATATTAAAAAAAATATATTTATATAACATCAATAATTATCATAATTTAAATCGCAGGCACTTCGGGAAGGTGTACTTTGAAGCACTACTTAGTAAGTTTTACATATTCTTTTAACATAACAATCAAATTACTAATATTACACAGATCGTTTGGCAAATTTTTAATATCGCCTATGTAAAACTGCCCGTCCCCGAAATATGAAATATATTGTACATATGTAATTAATTTAGCAGCACATTCCAGTAGGATATATTTTAACACTACTTTAATATTCGGCAGCGATGTCTGTCCTTTGACTGAAATAAACATTAATACTGCTTAAATGCAGAATTATTTTTTTTCTATTTCCTGGGTCAACACAGGCCGGATAAATAATTTTTCCGTTATAATAACTTTTCGTCGAACCCTGCATACAGACGAGTAAGGATCCTAAAGAGTAAATTAATTCACAGACTTCAATATAATAGTGACCAAACGTTTAGATTGTTAAAGGATAATATCAAGTAAAAAGAGTCGAGACGCGGAGATATACAGTAATTTGGTATGAAGGGCGCATCTTATCCCGTCCGCTTTACTCTCGAAATCCACTCAAGTCAGACAGTAATGAAACTTTATGTAACTTTTTGCCGAGCCCCGCTGCTGAATCGTGCTGGTCCGGCCCATCTGCTGCAGCAAATGGTTGAACTCACCAGGGAAGAAGTGGAGGGGAGTGAGAGAGACACAGAGAGAGAAAGGGGGAGAGAAAGAGGGGGATCGGATTGAAAACAGATCAGCTCGGAGACTTCTCCACCGCACGCCTAAAAACAAGCGACACTAAAACTATTCTCTGGCTATTTTAGCGCTGTTTTATGGTCCGTAAGTAGGTTTTTTTCGATGGAAAAGCATGCAGGAAACTTTGTGCGATTAGCCTGCCGTGGGCTGTAGAAGTTAACAATGCGCTTCAGCAGCTACCCATGAACTTTCTGCATGATCCGGAGACTCGCACCAACTTTATTACTTTCTCCCAAGCCGCATCTATACTGAAAGTAGATGGATCTTCACACTATCCCAGGAATATGTCTCATTGCTTTTTGATCAAGAAATTATCCCGTAAAGAAAATCCCCGATCGCTGCAGAATCCAGAGAAATAAACGCCTCACTGGACAAACTGAATAGAGAGAGATTACATACCATCAACAAAGGTAAGTAAAATTTCTGTGCAGTTACATTGTAAGCTCACTTGCACCCTACCAGAATTGGCGACGCATTTTTATGTTTATTCTGATTATATTTAAGATACACGTAACTTTTTGTTCTGCAAAACAATAATATACCATGTGAAAATTAAAATAACGATGATTGTTATGGTTGGCGATTTAATGTCGACTTTGCCGATAAAATGCATCGGGAAATGTCATTATTATATATAAAGAAAACCCATGTCTTCTCATACCGTACGTCCAACTTATCTGACATTGGAATCTCAAACATTGTGCTCTGCAACTTGGATCCATATGCGGACAGATTTGATCATAAGGTCCCGGGCGCCAAACCCATTAGGAAAGTTTTCAGACTGATTCCTGGTATTAAAGTTCGCCGTGCAAGCGCAGTTATTATATTATATATACACCTCTTTCGACATAATTAATATTGAATATAACCTACGTACATTTTAGCGCATTGTGGGAAAAGCATATCTTATAGCAACGACTACTCACTGCATCAACCGATTTTAACATTTAAATACGTTAATTTGCAGTAACTTTTAATGCAGTAGAAATACGGGATTTTAAAATTTATCACAAATGCTATTGCACTTTGGAAAATGTATCATGACAACTCGGCTATATTAGGCTATTTTCCCTATGCATTTTAAGTATTAATTCTTTTTCTGAAACACATTAACTTGCACTGAAATACGAGCTTTAACGCTAAAATGTTAATCATAACGAGCCTTTTATCAGTTTATCAAGACTCAACTATCAGCTACTTGCGTTACGTAAACAGTTATGTCCGAGGCGGTGGCCCTAAATCCTGCGATCGCCGTCCGGCGTGCTTATTGTTCAAAGTTTGTAGGCTTTTCCAGCGGTTTGCCGTTTGCACTCTAGACTGAAAAATCAACAAACCCTTCATGCCTTTTGTGCTGCTGTAAGGCTGCTGTGTTTATTCTGGCCTTTCCTCCTAAAACATTAAACAATAAATTGTTATAATTATAGTGGCACAATGTTTCTGTTTGTATTTCTATGCATGTCTCTGTAAATAGCAGTTTTTTTTTATTTTTCCTTTTTTTTTGCACAGATGCGTGCACCTCAGTTTACACGCGTGGTTGCTGCAAGTTCGGTATTTTGCTCTGTAAAGTTTGCATTGTTTTTTTTTTTTTTTAACGCGGCTTTCATGACCCATCGACATGTAAGATTTTAAAAGGGAAAAACAGGCAGTACGTTCTACGTTCTATGGTCTTCGTGGTGAGACTTTTTAAGAGGATAATGATCTGGAGATCTTAAAGTTCTAGGTACAATTAGTATATATTTCTAGAGTGTACGGAATGCCCTTAAAACAAGGGAGGGGGGGTGTTGAGAAACAGCGTAGGAAAGGCTCTAAATGGGCAATTTAAGTCCTCGAGAAAAAGGAGTTTGTGGGAAGTGTGCTTTTTAATGCGAGTGCCCGGTTGTGTCCATTAGCATAAGAAAAAAAAGTTTTAGTGCATTTGCCATTGTGCAGAATGAAGAGTTCCAGCAGTCAGGCGGAGGAGAGTGAAAAGATGTAAAGGAACGACGGGCATTCAGATGATTCAGGCGGGCTGGAGCTGTGGTCACCAGCCCCATGGACCCGCGATGGGGACGTCACTTTCATCTCCTCCACCGCCATTCTGCCACCGTTTTCACACGTCCCCCTCTGGCTGCCCTTTATTGATTGGGGGGTTTTTCTTTTCTATAAATCTGTGGAAAATTTAATGAACCACACGCTGGAAAAAGGGGAGGTCGTTTTCTTAAAGGGTCACACAAAAAAACAGCAATATCAATGAAGCCCCAGTGTGCAGGGAGAAGAGGCATCAGGGACGCCTAAAAGAAGAGTGAGTAAAACTCCCCACCGGGCCGATTCAAAAGTTAAGACAAGGACAGGCTCTCTTTTACCCTGCAGACATGAACTCTGTACCAATTAAGCCATTTGGAAAAGCATGGCATTGGTGGAATCTTCCAGTGCCTGTGCAGTGGAGCCAGGCAAGAGGACGGGGCAGCTCGCTGAGTGTGACCTATGCAGGCTGCTGTGTGCTTACCAGGCTTTAGGAGTGACCTCTGTTATGATGGCCCCTGGAAAAGGAACAGGAAGTGGGCACACGCAACGAGCCTGAGCCGTGTTTCTCCAGAGGTCAAACTGGCATCTCCGTAAAATCAGGCTTCTGCCGCCGTCAGGGGAAATGGCAAGATGTTAAGAAATCGTAAATTCAACTATAAAAATACACCGGAAAAATATTTATTCACATATGTATATATATGAAAAATAAATATAAAATATTTACTATCCACTTTATGGTGGAGTTTTTTTGCCTGAAAATGAACTTGGACAACAATATAGAGAAACAAGGTTGTGAGCAAGTTTTAGAGTATTTCTTCACTGCAGCTGGTCTTTGCATTTTACATGCCTAGAAGGAGGCTTTTAGTAGACAGCAGTGCTGGCTGGGATAGAGCATCCCCGTGCATGCAGCAGCACATGCAGGAAGGCGCAGAGAGAGAGAGCACTGAGTTTTTGGGGAGAAGTGGAAGAGTCAGGAAAATGAGAACAAGCTTGCTTTATGGAGTCCAGACCTCCTGGATCGGTTTAAAAAATTCACCTCCTGTTTTCATTTTGAGAAATGACCTTAATGTTAATCTAATCCACATTACTGCATCACTGCTAGAAATTCTGAATTACATCTGAATAACTGCATGTAGCAATTATATCAAATGTCACACCTCAATTATTCAATTAGCACTTTCATGCAATTAAGCGTCAGTGCTTCTGAAAAAGAAGGGGGATTTTCAAAAGTTAAAATGCAGCACAATAAGCAACATAATCATGATTGAGGGGAGATTAAAGCTGGAAAGCAAACCTAAGGCGCCAGAATGATCATGCGGGCGGGGTATGTGGCGTGGCGAGCTTCCGCATGGCCACACGCCACTCCTGAAAAGCACATCGGCCGCTGCACTGGGCCGGCACCTTGGAGGGCCGCCGTCAGGCTGGAGGACACTTGTGGCTGGACTGAGCTGATTGAAATTCAATGGCTGCGTGTGTCTCTGAAAAGCCAAGCGTGTCTCGGGATCACCTCTAGTGGCAGAATGGAGATAGAGGGATCAGATGGAGAGGAGGGGACACATGGAAAGGAGATGCTGAAGTGATTCCTCCTTTCATGGGATCCTCTCTCTACTCACTGATCTCCACTTAGCCTGGATGGGCAGAGACAATTCACACAGGCTGGAGAGTCTTCAGATATCTGGGGTTAATTAGACGTACTTCAGATATGCTGGGGGGGGTGGGGGGGGGGGTGAACACCTCATGACGCTGTGCCACTGAGCCGCAATTAGGCGAAGCGTTATGTCATAATGGACGGGGCTCCTGCATCCATTATCAAAAAGCACATGTAATTAGCGAGTCTGGAAAAAAAAAACACATGAAAGTACGACGTCACTGCAGCGGAATACGCCAGCATAACTGTTATGGTGTTTGACCTCATTAGCCGTTCGGGTCCGTGTTAAGCTGTTCCCTCATGAGGTGATGGCATTCCCACATGTCCAGCCAGGAAGCCACGGAGCCAGGCCTTCCCATCTCACCCTGTTCCTCCACAGCTTTCCACCCAGGGACCTTCGTAATTGCACACGCACCCTGTGGTGATTCCCATGTCCTCCCACGTACCAGGCCAGGCTCCGCTGCGGAGCATGCTCTCCAGCATCTCTTCTGCTCCCAGCTGCCTCACCTCTGCATCACCCTGTAACCGCGATATCGCCATGAGTAACATGCCCTGGTTTGGCACATTCGTCAGGCAGGTTTGCTGATAGACGTCTGGTGAAACCCAGTGAGCAGTTTAGCCAGTTGTCTGCCTCCAGGTTTTCGGCTCTGGGCCCATGAATAGCAGTTTGTCCTTTTGAAGGGTGACGATCTCTGCTGATTATTCCGGTTTCTTTCTGACCTGTGACTGAGGCTGATTCCAGGTTATTTTGGGGTTGGCATCCCACTGACACTGACCTCAGATTGCCAGCAGATAAACGAGTCCTCAGCACCCGTCTGCTTTCTGTGATCTCTTCAGAAACATCCCACGTTCTACATCCGTACATTTTCATGTCATCGCCATGCTGACACATTTATCTCTGTTTATCCTGTATTGGCCAGTCCCCTTTTTCCCCATAAACAAACTTGAGTGGACTGGAAGTGGTGACTCTTTTTAGTGTTTCTCCTCCCATGCTCTGGGGCTGCAGGGGCCACCACTGGTGCCCGTGAATGAGTCTGCGTGCCTTTCCTGTCAGATAGCTTGAGCACAAATGACATCCATCCATTTAAGGAGAACACAGAAAAGAGGTTAAATCTTAAAAAAACAGGCAAAACGAGGGTCTGATAAGTCTGATGAATCCTGTCCTTTAAACGCGGGGTAAATTATTTGTGGGCTGTTCATTTCTCGACCTCTAAATGGAAGTCATGTTGAATTTACAGTCGGCTGCTGAACACAGATGGAAAACAACATGGTTTTCGGATGGTTCTGGAAAGCCGTATAAACATTGTGCTTCCCTGATCTCTGGCTCCAGCTTTGAACTGGCAGCGATGCTGGTCCCCCCCCCCCCACACCTCGCAATTTTTTTCCACCCTCAAGTAAATGGTATTACTCACTGGGCTGAGGGGGGTGCCCGACTGGCTGCGAGGCCGGGGAGGAAGAGTTGTTGTTGCTCCACTCTAATCATCACCGCGAAACACAACACATCTGCTTTAGGTTAGAGTGGTGCTCTTCAAAGCGGGGCGTGCTCACAGAGCCGTCAGCCAACCCGACGCGCTCCAGGCTGCCTGGATCAGTGGTGGGGGGATTGGGGGTGCCATTGAATGCTGTGGGCCGCTCTGTGGAGTTCATCTGAGTACTGCCAGGTTAACTTTTGCTGCCACATATTCTGTCTGCTGGGGACAGTGAAGTGGGGAGGAGGCAGCAGACAGCAGAGACTGGCGGCTCCTTTGTTACTGAGATACGTGTAGCAGTTTGCCATCTGCAGGACCAGAATCTGACCAACACCCTTCTATTCGGTGAGGCTGGTCTGAGCAATGTGTCCCCTCGCACTTCCTGTCACCCTCATTTAAAATAAATACAGGAGTGCAGGGGTGTTCAGGAAAAGTTACCGATCCCAGACATGGGCCTTATGCCTCTATGCAATCGGGCCACTGCCCTCTCAGCCATTGCCATGGTGATGCCCTGTAATGCCAGAGAAGTTACATGTGCTTTGGACTGATAACAATTCTGGAGCTTTGCTCAAATAGGGGGCGTCGGGGCTGACATCAAGAGAGCAGGATATCAGGGAATCAAAGAGCTGGGACACTGGGGGACCCAGGACGGGCTCCAGGGGCTGTGTAATACGACATGCCATGTGGTCTCCACGGGCTGGCTTTCATTCATAAGTTAATGTTTTCCTGAACGCGCCCAGATGACGGGTCGTTACATCAGAGCCAGTGACAGGCGCTGGCGGCTAGGAGATCATTGTTATTAACTAACTCTCCCTGTCACCTCCATCAGCGATGAGACACACAAGCTCGCCTGAAATACCACGACAGAGTGACAGACTCCCGCCTGCCTATAGCCACTTTCCCGGCATGTCTCAGGCCGGCAGGCAGGAATGCAGCGTTTCTGAGGGAGGGGGCTCATTAGCCGGCCTCCCGCGGCCGGGGGTGGGACGTGTTCCTTGTTATGTGTGCACGCTGGGATGCAGCGGCACTGATAGCGAGCCAGACCGCAGACTCCACACAGGCGGGACGACGCACAGCAATCCAACAGCCATGTGTTAGTCTTTAAGCTGTGGATGGGGCCCGCTTGTCACGGGGAACATGGCCCCTCCTTCCCTGAGGAGGCCAGCCTTCATAGCTCTGGCTCTCAGCATCCAGAGAGACATCCTGGGTGTGACAGGCCGTAGCTCCTTCGAACCCGTCTATCCAGTGCCATTACACAGCCTAACCTGGGGAGACCAGTGTAGTTCCAGGGCCTAAATTCATCCTGAACCAAGTTAAACTGCAAAGGCTCATATACCGGAGAGTCAATAATACAATTGCTTGCTTGTAATAATTAAGACAATTACACATAAGTGTCATATGTAAATAATTTGTACTGAAAAGTGTATAAATGAATTTATATATACCAAAAGGCATGCTGATACACACACATTATAATAAATATCCTGTAACTTACAAAAAAAGAGAAAAAAACTGGATGAGTCAAAAACGTGACTCTTCCAGTGTTGGACAAACGTGCAGCGTGTAGCACGTTCACATCCTGTGCTTCAGACAGCTGGGTCAGGCTGCTGACGATGAAGCTATAAAGCAGAGTGTTTAAAATAACAGAGTTTGGCTGCTGGGCTCAGCTAGGTGACAGCAGATGGCGGTGAATGACAGCACGGCCATGCTGGTGCCACAGATCCACACGGTCTGGCTGCTTCGGGCCTCTTTATAAAGGAGAACCACTTAACGTAAAGCACACGACAACTGAGCCTGTGCTTTGGAGTCTCCTGACAAGGCCTGTTTGGATCACATCTGCAGCGGCCGGTCTGGAGAGACGGGATGAGTGCTACAGAAAGACGGAGGTTATGAACCCGGCAGCTGTGCAGCTCCGGCGAAGCCTCAGAGCAGGGCCACAGGATATCGCACCTTTTGGTGGGGGGTGCGATCCCAAACACCGGGCTCCCCGTGTCTTATGGCCACCTGGCACCTCCGGTACCCCCCCCGCCCCTGCATCTCTGAGTGCTGACTTCTCTGGAGAGAACGTCTGGCATCTTGGTGGCCAGCTTCTGGGTCCTACACGCAGCCGTCTGCTGAAGTTCCCCGCCAAGACCCCGGGCTCTCCATTAAAAACAGCGGAACGCAAACATAATCGCCTCAGGGTGGTATTTTTGAACACAACTTTAACGTCAGCTTGGTGGAAAACCGGATGCTCTTATGCACACTTGTCCGCCACAGGCTGGCTGTTAGCATGTTAGCTTGCTGCGTGATCTGAGGCCCCTGAAACACATACCTAACTGTGCAGTCATTATGTCACGGTATGAGCGCGTCGGAAAAGTTCACCCGCGTGAGGTAAACGGAGACAAATCCCACACCGGCATCATTAGGGCTGAGTGAATAGTGTGCGGGCCGCGTGGGCCGCGATTACACAGCGTGACCTTTTGGGGTTGGGCTGCAATGGTTTGTTTGAATGACGGATGGCTGTGTGATTAGTCAGCGGGACGGCGCATGCGAGGCCTCTCGCGGTGATCATTCAGCCTGCGTGCCGGGAAACAGGCTGCACCTGGGATGGGGACACCTCCATTTGTCAGGTAGAGGGAGAATGAAAGCATTTAATTTCTTTAGGCTCTGCGAAATAGGGTCACTCATCTGCATAAATCACACAACTAAATCTCCACCTTAGTATGAGCTCCCTAAAAAACACACATTCCAGACTCTCTGGATCACGTAACATCATCAATTTTGTGATGGCATTACAACAGTCACAGTGATTAGTCCCTGTTAAAGGAACTTTAAAACCTGGAACGTGAAGACAAGGTTAAATTAAAGGTATACTTAAAAATATCCAGAGGAAATCTACACTGGTGTAGCCACAGCGGCGATATCCTGCCTTGCAGGGGTGTGTGTGTGTGTGTGTGGGGGGGGGGGGGACAGCTGCATTTTGTCTAGATTAACTGGGTGCTTTTTTAACATAGGAAATAGGGCTGTGGGTTGGCCAAAGAACTGCACTTTGTCTTTGGGAAATTGAGACAAGGGACATCTAACAGGGACGGCAGCTCACCTGGGGATTAAGCAGCGGTGCTGCGCAATGGGGTCCCTGCACACGAACTTGTCAAACCGTCCACTCTCTGTGCCAAAAGAAACATTATACACTGTAAGCATGCCGCAAGCCCCGAAACGCTTGTCCATTTTGCCTGGTCGGCTGCGATCCTGCTTCATAAGAGGCAATTTCCTGTGTCGGGCTTCGAGGAGCAAAAAGAGGGTGCATTAAAAAAAAGAAATGCATTTAGCGATGTGTGACGCAGCGCTCGAAGCTACAGGCGAGAGGACAAACAAAATATCGCTCATCCTAGGACCTTCGCCGTATGTTATCATATTATGGCCTTAATAAATGCTGACACGGACACACACACATAGGTTTGCAATTATATCTTTGTGGGGACTTTCCATTCATTCCTATGGGGATAACTCTAATCCCTACATGATGACTTTAACCCCAACCCAGCCCTTTTTAGTCTTTATGTTGCATTTTTAGTTTTTTGATGGAATTCACAGATCTTTGAGGGGACCTAAAAAATGGTCCCCATAACGTCAAAAAATCAGGTCTTTATTATATTGAGGTGGCCTTTTTGATCGTAATATAAATGTAACGTAATATAAACATAACATACACACACACACACACACACACACACACGCTACACCCTGAGAGCAGGCAGTGGGTCGGGTCGCTCCCTCAAACCCAAAGCAAACATCCCCGCCACCAGCAGCCTTCCTGGAGATTTTTAGACTCGAGACTTGTGGTTGTTTTTTTGTGTGGGTGATGCTTTATCAAAAAGCCCACATCAGCAAGCAAAGACTGTAGCACACAGATCGAGAAGCACATCCTGCAGAGAAGCACATCCCTCACATAGGCCGCATAAGGTGAAAAACATTTGCTCGGTGGCTAGAGCAGCGATCGCACAAGGGAATATAAACCAAGCGGCCTACCTCAGGGCAGCGTGCAAGCCGGCGTCGTACGGACCGCGGCGAGTCACCGGCTCTGAGTCAAGTGTCATTTCAGCTCCAACTGAACGGGCCAGGGGTGAGGGGGAGCACACCTTCCCCATTCTACACTGGGTGAGATTTAAAAATAAATAAATAAGACGACAAAAGCCAGAGCAAAGGGACGCTGAAGATCTTCAAACAAAGGGGCCTTTTGATACTGTTTGTATTCCTCTCAGCGCAGTGAAAGGCACAGAGCTTTAACTGTGCTGGGGGGTGGGGGGGGGCTGCTGGAGGTGCTAAGTCAAACATCACTTTCAATACAATGGTTGTGTGTGTGTGTATGTGTGTGTGGGGGGGGGGGGCTCTCCAGGAGCTGCTCCTGTTAATTACCCCTTTAGAAGCTCGCACCATTGGGCCGGCCTCTGGGACAAGCAGCCCTCCATCTGCGTGGAGGTGCTGATGGTGGCCGTGGCTGCAGCTAACGGATCGTTATGCGTCTTCAGCTGGCACACATCTGGGTTTCATCTTCCCTGTTTATGATGCTAACCTCAGAGCACTTCTCTGAAATATGGCCCAACAGCTGCACTCCATTTCCTGTTGATAATTTCAAAAGCACACAACAGTTAAGGAGGACGCTCTCCGTGATTTACGGTCCGCCGCCGTGTCCCCATGTGCCACTAAGTGCTCATCCTTCTGCCACACGATCAGTGATCCCCAGCTCATAGCCCTGTCAGGAGGAATAGCACATTTTCCCATCTGACATGCTTATCAGAGTCTAATTCATGAAAATGTTGGCTAGTTATACTGTAAACTGGATCATGAGAAGCCCCCCCCCAACACCATGACCCGTGGGGCTGGAATCGTGAATGTTAGTTATCCAGAAGGGATCTCACAAAATGCGTTAGACTGAGTGATCACCCATAACAATCTCACCGGCAAGGGGGCTGTCCCTGTTTATTGCCCCCTGAGTATTGGGGGGAGGGGCGAATTCCCCTCACACCTGCCCCACCCCTTCAAAGTGACTGGTACATTTAAAGGGAGCAACCAGCGTTGCCCTGTCACAGCCTCGCATCCGTGTCACAGACCCACAGCTGAAGAGTGAGACGCGGGGAATGCGAACACTACCGACGGCTGCTGCTGGAAACAGGCAAACACAGATGCCAAGTGTAATCTCTGTGTTTTCAAATGGGAGGAGGGCAGGGAAAATAAGCGCTTTAACTGATATACTCTTTGGCCCTTTTCATGTCTGCACAGATCAAATTTACAGTTATTAAAACAAGATTTGGCCATTCTGGGACTGATGGTATCACTCAGCCTGATTAAAATCTTTCTTGCCATCGTGGGAACAAGAGAGTTTTTTATGAGCATATGTAATTCACGGTGTGGGCCACACTGAAGTGGACAAGCTCACCTCCCTTACACAGGTGGACAAACTTTGCACTGCTCGTATAAACAGAGCCAGGACTTAACAGGGGTTACTCATGTAATCTCTTGTTTTGATAATTCGTTGATGTCGCATAAATACAGTAAATAGTCTGAAGAGCAGGAGCCAGATGAACCGTTTGAAAAGGATGGTGAAAGTACAAAAGAGTGTGGGGAGAAAACTATGTTCAATTAATCTTCAGGATTTAACCATTAACCATAATTCCACCAGTTCTTTATTCTCCATTTAAATTTCGCTTTAAAATGTAAAGCGAGTAGACAGAAGTTTCCAGGCCTTCCACATGGGGGGCGGGGGGGCACTCCCCGTATTGATTCCTGCCATGTGGCCCGGGGTCCTGATCCCATCCCCGCTCTGAGGCTCTCGCTCTCGTCCGCCACCATCTGCTTGGTTCTCGACACCTGTACCACACCGCCGCCACCTCACCGGCCGCCCGTCACAGGGGAGGAGGCCTGCAGCGTGGGGCAGATCTGCCGCTCTGTCCGTCTGTCTCTCAGAGGCACACGGGGAGGGACCGTGAACCCTAAATCCCCAAAATGTAAAGCTTCACTGCAAAGTCTTTTTTCCTTCACCTAAATGGCCATAATGCCAAACAAGCGTTCAAAAAAACAGTGTGGTTCAATGGCAGGACAGGGGAGGCCACCTTCCATCGCTGGACAATGACTTTATCAGGAGACAAACACACACACACACATATATAACACACACACACATATATATGTATATAAATGGTACCACTTTTTCAATGCTCCCTTTTGCCCCTTGTAAGTGGAAGTAACTCATTAATAAAAAGAAAACTGTGTTGTAACTTGTGTTTAAAATTGTCTATTAATAAGTGTTGCAACCTAATTATAAACCATTTATAAAATCTTTATATGGGTAGCCTTATTGTAAAGTGGCAGCATATATATATATATATATATATATTCACAGAC
>JAODKE010000037.1:5048114-5062049 GCA_026779605.1 Mormyrus hasselquistii
GCCCAAAACAGCACCAACAACCAAAATTTCCATGAGCGCGACCCCTTCCCCACTCACACCCCCCCCCCCCCAGGCCAATCCCCCCCCCCCCCCCACCAAAATCCCCCTGATTCAACACAGTTGTGGCTGAGGAGAGGATTTATGTAAAGACTGAGATTCCCATGACATGAAAGGGTTTCTTAACATTAGTGCTGGCCTGAAAAACAGAGACTCCCTAAGCAGTATTGCAATAAACTCTTGTTCGTCTTAATTGAAAGATTTTTTTTTGTGATGAGCTAAAGCCCCCCTGTATTTTTTTGGGGAATTGTCTCTGGAGCCAATACTCTGCATGAAGGCGGTTTTCCAAAACGAGTCTCTCTCAGTGCTGTGGGTGGGAGACACCCATCCAGCCAAGGAAAGGGGGGGCGCCGCCTTTCTCCTAAATCAGTCCTGTGCAGTGCTACCGCAGGACAGTTAAAGCACTGATGCAGCACTGCATCTCCGTGACGGTGCGCAGGCAAGCACTGGGCAGGCCTAACTGTCAGCCAGGGAGACTCTCTGTTTTAAGCTCTCAGTCGGTCTGGTGCAAGCGTTTATTTTCCTTTGTCTTCTTGCATTAAACAGTCCCTGTAGCTTTAGTGATGTTTATGTTTATGTTTATAGGCCTGTTAGCATGCAAGTCCTCGGGGGGGCCTTACACTGAGCTCTGGGACAGGCTGCAGGAAGGGGACACCCCCACGTGCTGCATTTCTGTGGTCCTCTGAAGCACAGCGGGGATATTTGTGCATTTATTAGGGTTTGAGGGAATTTGGGCTGCAGCCAATTAGTGCTACGCTCCAGGTGATGCCTCCTGTCGTCACCCCACCCCAGAGACATCGAGGCGTCTGGGCCTGGAGAGTGTGTCATGTCTGCTTCAGTGTCCCACACTCACTGCAGGAAGGGGGCGCTGTCAGCACCGCCTAACTGGTGCTCAAAACAAGGCATTCAGAACCTTTCAGGAAGGAGGGAAGAGATTGAGAAACGCTGATAGATGGGTGCCATTTGACCAGGATTTCAGATGCAGGTGGTCGGATGGTGATTTTAGCATGGTGGCTGTAGCCAGGAGGCGAGAAGCTGGCAGCAGGGCTGTTTTCTTCTCCCAGTGTAGAATCGTGAGATCGGATCTCATCTCTCTCGGTACCACAGTTGTGGGACAGGAGCCCTGCCTTTAATGACACATCACGAGAAGCAGACATGAAAACACACGTCAGTCGTCCCTCTTTCATCTCAAATTCTGCTGTGATCAGCTCCACGGCGCGCCTGCCCAGATGTAACACGTGTCGAATGACTCGGCCGGTCCAGAGGAGGGAAAACAATGACTCTGTGAAATACTAGCCTCCCCCACTGGGCAGTTCCAGCTGGCACAGAGAAGGCGTAAGGAATCGCTTCCTACAGGCCGCTCCAGCCTCTCGTAAAAGACAGGAACGAGAATGCAAAATAAGTAGAAAAAAACATACCAGTACTAAGAGAGGCAGTGCATGAACTGAGAGGCCAGTCTCCAGACTCTTTTCTGGACCCCTAAATCTATTTAATGCCCTACACCTCTGTTGTCCATCATCATGACATATGATTTTCCAAAGAATTTTCTATTGGGTAATAGCGGTGCAAAGCCTCTCCCATGGGCGTTAACGTCAAATCGTAAGAGGAAGGCAGATGTAGTGTTGCGATTTTTCTTCCCTTATATATTCATTACATGAACAAATGAGTGATTACAGGACGCCCTGATATCTGAGTAAACAAGGCCGCATTGGACGTTCATCACGTCCTGCTGTGTGATGAGAAGGACCTCGAGCCCTTTTGCGGGACGTCCCTGGATCTGTGCCTTAGGTCTTCCGGTTCCAGTGTGAGTCTTGTAAGGTCTGGAAATGCGGGTCTGTCACGGCTAGAAGAATGGCCTGCTGTTGCCACAGGTGTGCTATGTCGCCACCACAGGAAACACACTCCATGTTCAGGTTAAATAGGGCCTCACATGACTCCTGGTTTCAGCCAAGAGAGTCACCTGAATATACATGCACACAGACAGCGCTATTGCTCCAGAGCTATTACTGAAACCCCAGTCTGACAGAGAAAATAACAGCAATAACATGGCATCTTGCTTGATGTATGTCCTGTAACTCTGAAAACTGCCTTAATGATGAGTCATTGCAAATTGCCAGGTTGTAACATTTCTGTCCAAGGATTCTTGGATTCCATATGAGTCACTCTGACTCTTTTTATGTTAGCCTGTTGCATGTCACCAGTCGTCAAACTGACACAGCTGGTCTGAAAATGCTGCTGCACTCTCCAGTTAATGGGCCTCCCTACGTTTGATTTGGGAAGTCACGGAAACAGAAAGAATATAAACTTTTCTTGTTCGTCATGGTATGCAACCTGGGAATATTCCAGAATGGAGCTTCTAGCACAGCCCAGTCCCTCACCCTGCCCAAGGTTGTTCTTTGCACTCACGTAGGTTCGAGTGAAGCAGATGGCATGCCCCTGTCAAACCTCTTCCTACACTTTTCTGTGTGACGGCAGGATGGCACTGGCGTCTTACAGTGCGCACTGCACCCCAGATGTTTGCACTCACAGGTCACATCCACACCTCCACCCTCAGCTCTGCCGTCACGCTCGCTTCTCAGCAAGGATCCTGGAAAGCGTCTTCATCAGGGAGGAACGCAGTTCTGACATGTCCTCCACTGCAAAGGAGCTGACGCCGTAGACCCAACTGGGAGGATCGGATTGCCGCCCCCCTCCCCCAGTCACTGTTAGGCAGACAGCAGGCCGGCCCTTGAAAGGGCCCCTTTGTGCTCTGACATGTACCCCCACACACACAGACACACTGCTCAAAGCTGCAGATTTAGCAAAAGATCTACCGTGAGAAGACTTTAGCACAAATTCATGGAGAGGCTCCATGCCGGTGCAAGCAAGGCACCCCTTTTCTCAAAGGTCCAAGCTTGGCCTGAAATGGAGCTCTTGGCATGGAGAAACGCTCAGGTCTGTGACATATGGTGCCCGCTAGTAATGGAGGAATTTGGGCTCCTCCTCTCCGCATCTGCAGCACACGTGTAACTTCATCAAGGCCATGGCCATTGTTTAACTTTCTTTGAGGTCTGGGGGGAAAAATCTTTTTAATCAGCCCCTTAAAAGTTAATTGCAAGTCACGGCAGTGGACTCTAAAATTATCCTTAGCTGCCCAATATAATGGTAAGGCTGAGGTTTATTTTTCCGCCTAAACAGACGCTTTATTTTGGTTCATTTCAGGCAGCATAGCAGTGAATCGACCTGTTTTTAGTGGTGTGTGATGTGTGCGTGTTGCCGGTGCTTCTCCAGTTCACACAACCTCCATCTTTAGCTCTCGGTGACTCATTAACCTCACAGGCAGTTCTGTGTGGGACAAGGGCTCCTGGACAGAAGGTGAAACCATGGTGACAGTGACGCAGAGCACTCACCCTGAGCAGTTAATGGACCAGCTATCACGCACGGGCAGTTCAACTGACCATCTCAATATAATCAGTAAGTACAACTTTGACAAGGACGCGGTCAGGAAGTTTACGTACTTCCTGTTTAAGCTGCTGCTCAGTCATGGATGACGGTTGTCCTGGCTCACTATTGGCTCAGAGCAACCACGCTGCAACCAATCTCTGGGAAATGGGGCCATGTGGAAGTCCTCCACCTCCTCAGCAGAGCCTCATGTTTTGGGCTCCTGTATTGTGGCAGAGGGGCCTACATTTCCTTTGGGCCTCTGTAATCACCCACAGCTTGCCAGTGGTAACTGGGGGCCTCTGCCCAGCAAGCCAGCTTGGGTTACAAGCGCACGGGTCCGGGGGCCTGTGTTTTGTTTCTAAATTGGAAAGCCTAAACTCTCCCCGTTGGGAAGCCCTGAGATTCTGAATTGAGATTCAGTTACCCTTCGATCTGTCTTCGCCACGAGAGCGATTTCACCCTGCTGCTCTCCCCCATCACCAGCTCAAAATACCCCAGCCATCCTGGCTTCTGTCGCCATGGCTCGTGGCTGGATATGTCCAAACTAACCGCATACAGAACTGGACGAAAACGACCAACCCATGAAGAGGAACACTGGCAGGACAGAGTTGCCTATCTCTGGATCCCCTTTGTGCTTTCTTTTCTCTTCGAGCTTTTGACATAAACGATCTAATTACTAAATTAAGGTGTCGAATGTGACGTCTGCCTCTATTGTATGGTAATAACCCCCCAATTAAGCGAGACAGCAGCTATTATATGGCTGTTTCTCACTGTCAGTTCCTGCCTATTCTCGTGGGACACTACTCAGCCATGCTTTTAGCTGTTTGCTTCATCAAGTCAGTGGTCATTCTCTTCTTTGTTCATTTCTGTCCTAGCTATCAGTATCGGCTACCCCCAGTAACTGGAAGATGGTCTTCGTAAAAAGTCTGACATTTTTTACACACTTGCCAGAATAAAATAGACTGATATTTAATGCTTTTTACTGTGCTGGACTTCCTTAGTGATGTAGTCTTAGATGGTCATATTCGGCATCAGCCGTGACATGAAAAGCCTTGTTCTGCTGAGAGATCCATTGAAGGACCATGCTGAACACCCGGCTTGGGTAATATTTTCCTTCCTCCTGATCAGGCTTTTGTCCTTGCTCACTTTCATATTCAGCTCCTACGGAGCTAGTATGAGGAAGTGCTCTGGAGCCACTCTGCTGCTTTGGGGAGAGGGGGTGCAGGAGGGTGAGTTGGGACTTTGTCCTGCTATGTTGACCAATGTTTCTATGATGTTTGCTAAGGACACTTTGAGTAATGCGGGAGCAGTAGAGATGCTGGGTTCTATGAAGACTTTGTGTGGGACACACCGAGAAAAAGAGTCCTCAGATATGGACCATGATTTGTATTCCTTAGGACATTTTACCTTAAACCTTTTCGTTGTCTCTCGGAAGATGCACGGACCTTTTTGGTCCCCATTGCTACAACAATAGATCTTTCTGTCCCCTCATTGGTACCCATACAGACCTTTCTATCGGCCCTTAGTACATGCCTGGACCATTCCACTTCCCCCAGTACATACTCGGACCTTTCCATCACCCATTGGAACACACTTGGGCCATTCTGTTTTTTCACTGTACACTGTCATACGTCTTACCTCAGTAAATGCACAGACCTTTGTATCGGCTCTCAGTACATGCTTGGACCTTTCTGTCAGCCCTCGGTACACGCTCAGACCTTTCTACACCCACTTGGTACAAACCATGGCCATTTTGTCCCCCTGTTGGTACACACTCTGACCTTTCTGTTGGCTCTCGGTACACGCTCAGACCTTATCGCTGGCCCTTGGTACATGCGCTGACCTTTCTGTCCTCCCTCAGTACACACTTGGGCCTTTCTCTCAGCTCTTGGTACATGCTCTGATCTTTCCGTCCCTCTTCAGTACATGCTTGAATCTTTCTGTCAGCCCTTGGTGCACACTATGACTGTTCTGTCTCCCCTCGGTACACACTCAAACCTTTCCACCCCCCATGGTACCCTCTGGTACACAGTCGGACCTTTCCAAGCCTCCTCCGCGGTATATGCTTGAACCTTTCTGCCTCCCCTTGGTACATACTCAGCACTTTTCCTCCCCTCCTCGGTACATGCTGGGACCTTCATGTCACCCCTTGGTACATGCTCAGACCTTCCTGCCCCCTCTCAGTTCACACTCAGACCTTTCAGTCAGCCCTGGGTAGATGCTTGAACTTTTCTGTCAGCCCCCAGTACATGCTCAAACCTAATCACCAGCCCTTGGTACATGCTAGGACCATTCCATCCCCCCTCGGTACATGCTTGGACCTTTCTGCCTCCCCTTGGTACATACTCAGCACTTTTCCTCCCCTCCTCGGTACACGCTGGGACCTTCATATCACCTCTTGGTACATGCTCAGACCTTCCTGCCCCCCCTCAGTTCACAATGCACACTATGACTGTTCTGTCTCCCCTCGGTACACACTCAAACCTTTCTACCCCCCATGGTACCCTCTGGTACACGGTCGGACCTTTCCAAGCCTCCTCCGCGGTATATGCTTGAACCTTTCTGCCTCCCCTTGGTACATACTCAGCACTTTTCCTCCCCTCCTCGGTACATGCTGGGACCTTCATGTCACCTCTTGGTACATGCTCAGACCTTCCTGCCCCCCCTCAGTTCACACTCAGACCTTTCAGTCAGCCCTGGCTAGATGCTTGAACTTTTCTGTCAGCCCCCAGTACATGCTCAAACCTAATCACCAGCCCTTGGTACATGCTCAGACCTTTCCTCCCCTGCCTTTCTGTCCCCCCTTGATACATGCTCAGATCATTATGCCCCCCCTCAGTGCACACTCAGACCATTTAGTCAGCCCTAAATACATGCTCGGACCATTCCATCACCCGTCAATCCTTTCTCTGCATGTCCCACGCAAGCCTGTAGGGTATGCGCGGGTCCCTTTTTTTTCCTTACATACTTGTCTTGTAGCCAAGAAACATTTGAGCTGTTTTCTTCCTCAAAATGCACTAAACAGACCCTGGCTTTTGCATGGTGGCGGGGTGGGGGGGGGGGGCAGCTACACAAACATGAGACTTGTATAATCCCCATCATCTGTGTTATTCTTCTCTGATGTGATGGCACCACCCAAAATAGATGTTAGATAATGTTTTTCAGACAGATATTTTCAGCTTCTCACATGAGCTTGAAAACACAATAATACTACGATAATAAATGTGAAGTACATTAATCCTTCATTAGACTCTGTACCCTGTTACTCAGGCGTATTACTGAACAGTTACATTCAGAACACCCAGCTGTTTCCTGAACAGTGAATATTTATTGGATGAGCCATCAGGTCTAACGTCAACCTGTTGCATCTAGGCACTCTAAGGCACAGCCCCTGGGGTGACAGAGCTCCCTCGGAAGCCACACGAGGAACAGTAGAACTGATGAATAAATGCACCGACTTTTCACCCTGTTCAGAATGCTGCGATACCATTGGCTTCTTCCCCTTTCATACAGCAGTGACATATTTCACTGGAAAAGTGTGTCTGCCTGAGCAAAGAGATATGCATTATGCTATATGTTTGTGATTATAATCATTTTGTGCTATGTTATAACATCAGCACAGCTTTAAGGCTAGATAACCATCCCCAAGCTCCTTCCACAGACATAGGTGTTGAGCTCCATTAGGTCTGGATGATTCCAAAGAAACTCTTTGAATCAGATTTTGAATCCAGGGAGTACAGAATAACTGGCATTTATAGGGAATGCCGTCATCATATTTTCCCCACCGTCGGCCTAAAGTGAATGTAAGATGTGGGTGGCTTAGGGGGGAGAAATGGAGTGGCCAGGAGCAGCCCACCCTCCCCCAGGTCTCTCCATCAGTGCTGGGGAGCCAGGGCCTTGTAGTCATGGATACGTGTATAAACAGTCATCCACAGGCAACAGGAGCGTCTGGGTCTAGCTCTGTGTGGAGCTCGGTGAGCCGTGTGTTCTGCTGGGTGAAGGTGCGTCGTGACACTGCCTTCACTGCAGGCTCAAAACACTGGACAGTGGTGTCATGACACCTCAGTGGAAGTCTCCAGGTCTGTGAGGTCTGTGAGGCCGCAGCTCATTGGCTCATGCAGGCCTGGAGGTCGCCAAGGCCGAGGGTGTGCCCCTTCGGCGTCTGGGCCACGAACTCGTTCATTTAAGCCTCGATGTGCATTTGCCCGGCAGCCAGCTGGAGTTTGTCTAGTAATTCATGCCATTGTTTACTTTGTGTGCACCCCGCTGCCCCGCCTGGGGCCATGTAGAAATCCCTCTCTGCCGACCGCCTCTGTTTATTTTATTTTCACCCGAAATGGTGTTTTTTTGGGGGGGGTTGCTCCTCGCTCTTTGATTTGATGGTCACCCCCACAAGCTCCTGCCATTACCTGCTGTGTGTTAAGCTCTTTTCTCTGCCTTTGCACTCTCTCCACTATCTCAGCCTGTCATTTCCTTGGAGTGCAGCGGCCGACAGGAGGCCCTGCCTCCCGCTTTGTTGTCCTTCGAGTGGTTGACTTGTTTAGAGACTCGTGGTCACCTGCTCGCTTTGGGTTCAGTGTTTACAAAAGCCGGAGATGATGGGTCAGAACGATGCAGTGTATCTCACAGCACCCCTTAGATGTTTCTCTGGTAATGCCATCACTTTGCCCTGGTGTTACTCTCTAAGTCAAAGCTTTAATCGTTAAAGTAGCTTACCAATATGTCTGGTCATCAGGATCCCTCACAACCCATTTAAAGGAAACACCTCAACCCATGAGATGCTCTTCTTCTGTGATCACTCTGCCGGTCTGCTGCGGATCCTTTATTGCTTTTTACTTTGATTGAAAAGCTCTGCTCTCTCACTAGCTTCTTGACATGTTTGTAACCTCTAACTCTGATGCTAACTAACACTGACTACTAGTTCCTTACCGGAAGCTTGGCCTAGCTGCATTGACTGCCTAGTTGGCTCCTTCTGTATGCCTGTGATGAACTGTCTGTCTCGCTTGAACGCCACGAGGTGCCATTTGCGGCCCATTCAGACAAGTGCAAGGCAGGAATTCCAAGATGGCAGCATAATTTTATGCCCACTGCAAAGGCAGCGGGGGCACCCCAGTTGAGCCACTTTTCATCCTGCCCTAGTTCTGCAATACTGGATGCAATGTATGAACCGAGGGCCGCGTCTGAGCCTTCCTGTCCACTCTGCCAGGTACCAAGGACCAGCCCAGTGTGATGGCTTTGAGGGGTTCAGTGGAGCCCCATAACAAACATTACTGTGTGATAGTACTGCTTAATAATACTGCTTAATACTCACAGTATACTCTCTCACACATCATCTGTAACATTATAGACTCTTTCAGCTCTGTGAAAGCCAGGAAGATGCTTTTGTGCCGGGGGTGGGTTTTATGTCAGTTAGGGTGCGACGGTCAAAGGTCAGATGAGGCAGACGTGGAAACAGCGCATAGAGCCAGTCCTGCTGAAAGCAGGGACTTTCCCATCGTAAATCCACCCAGGCGAACAGAGTTTTTGGGACCCGGAGGATAATCGGAGCTGCAGGGGCCATCTTGGGAAGGCTCCTGATTCAGGAGGTCACAGGATGTAACTGTTAAGTGGAGGCGGTGGAGAATTCAGGGAGCAGAGGAGTTCTCCATGTTTGGAAAGAGATCTCAGAGTAATGGTTGAGTCGGGTATTGGAAGCAACGTCATGGGGCATCTGGTTTCTATCACTGCCCAGTCCCAGAGCATGCGGGGCGCTGGGCCTGCGAGGCCCCCACAAAAGGGTCACGGGACATCACTACAAAGGAAGCTACGCCACCGTTTCTCAGGAGCCATGACAGAAGAGGCTGATTTCCTGATGGCTGTGGCCAAGGGCTCTGAAAGCACCGACCTAAGAGGGTCTGGTCGTCATGGGGCTGGCAAATGGGCCTGCCTCTTCCTTGTGGGCAGGGGGGTAGAACGTGGCAATGAGAGCACAGCTTTGAGCAGGAGGCCAAGGCCACCCCTCATATTCACCTGTTGATTTGACTTACTGCTGAATTATTTCTGATCTTGGGTCCCAGCCCCTGATACACCACAGGGACATGCGGCTGGTTCCTCATTCTGCCCCTGCGTTTCTGCAGCACCGACTCGCCACCACTCGGCGTTCTTGCAGGAAGTGGCAAAGCTGTGTGCTCGGTGAGCTGGTGTCCTTCAGCGACAGGCGGGGCTAGCTGCCCCCGCCGAGGTGTGACGGGATGATGTATATGCGGGAGCCAGACATAGAGACGGCGGCACCCAGCGGTGCTTTAAACGCACTGTATCTTAATTATCGCTCTCGTTTGCTGAGCTGCATCTCCAGCTAGGGTCTACTTGATAGGCCACCTTTTATCATCGGCCAGCCTTAAAGATAATAAACTTTTTGTTTAAGGTAATTACTTAACGTCGAGAAACCCATGTGCTAAGCAGCGCTATTATACGAGCGGGCAATAAATCACCACGGCCAGGTGGGTGATTACACCGAAGCACAATCAGTCTTGGGGACCCTCGTTGCCTTAAGTAGCCAAATTACCCAAACAGCATGCTAACATCCAGCCGCTTGTCACACGTGGAGGAGGCTGGCAGACCTGCACTCTGCTCTTCCTCACTGGCCGTCTGTCACGCACCCGACCTCCGGTACCCAGTTCAGCAAAATGATCCATTAGGGTTATTAGCAGGTGGCCCCCAGCCTGGCTGCTCAGTGCTGATAAGGCGTGGAGAACCTTCAGTGAAGTGGACCCAGTACCAGGGCCAGCTGGCCTAAAGTCCAGGAGACACATAGAAAGAGAGAGGTGGGACTGTGATGGACAGAGAGAGAGATAGACAAGACAATAATTGATAGAGATAAAGATGGGACTGTGATGGAGAGAGAGAAATGTGTCTGATGGAAAGAGAAAGAGGCAAGACTGTGATAGAAACAGAGATGGGACTGTGATGGATAGAGTGGAAGAGTGAGATGGGACTGTGATGGACAGAGAGAGATAGGAATGTGATGGACGGAGAGAATGAGTGAAATGGGACTGATGGACAGAGAGATGGGACTGTGATGGACAAACAGAGATGGGACTGTGATGGACAGAAAGAAATAGGAATGTGATAGATAGAGAGAAAAAGTGAGATGGGACTGTGATGGAGAGAGATGGGACTGATGAGAGATAGATGGGAGTGATGGACAGAGAGAGAGACGGGACTGTGATGGACAGAGAGAGACGGGGCTGTGATGGACAGATAGAGATGGGACTATGATGGGCAGAGAGGGAGAAAGAGGACTGTGATGGACAGAGAGAGACGGGACTGTGATGGACAGAGAGAGACGGGACTGTGATGGACAGAGAGAGACAGGCCTGTTATGGACAGAGAGAGACGGGACTGTGATGGACAGAGAGAGACGGGGCTGTGATGGACAGATAGAGATGGGACTATGATGGACAGATAGAGATGGGACTATGATGGGCAGAGAGGGAGAAAGAGGACTGTGATGGACAGAGAAAATGTTTTTTAAATGTTATTTTGTGGTCAAAACCACACTGATTGACATCTGGGGTATAGCTCTCTGCTAAACAAATGTTGTTAAGAGTATCTTATAGGATAACAGTAAACAGCAAAAACACAATAGTGCCATTAAAATATTTGTGTCAGTGGAACATAATTTAAGGTACTCTGGATGTAAATCCCTGAAAAATAAATCCAGGAAATTCATCTGGTTAGATACACCCAGCACATGAATGTTATAGGGAAATTTGCCCTGGTAACAATATATCATAGCAATGCATTCAAGTATCTTTTCACTTGGTCACATGTGCCCGCCCGAACCTGAGTGTGGGACAGTAAAAAAGCAATATTCAAAGTATAAACGCTGTGCTATTGCTTCTCCCATGAGGCGGGGCTCTTGGGACGGTCCGTCTCTACCTTAACAGGGAGACGCATATAAAATAAAATGCAAGAGGCCGGCCTCTCTCGATGTAAATGACCCAGCGGGCGTAGCAGGGGCAGCGTGTGAGATTTATGAATGGTGTTAGACCAAACAAATTGTGTCTGAGAGAAACCAGCGGGTGCGGCTCTATAAACACGGACGGGAAAGAGCTCGGTGGAGTGCTTGGGAAGATCGGACACAGCTGGGGAGGCAAGGCCAGAGCCGGGGCGGGATGTTCACCCCCGCCCCCATCGCTGCCCCCGGCCCGCCACATGTTGGCCTATTTGCATTTGTAACGCTGATCCATCTGCAAAGGGTGGACTGAGAATCTTTTGCTGATTACATTGTAATTACACACTGCGAATAAGAATTTTACTCTGGAATCCGAACTGAAACACTGCTTAAACAGCGCTCTCGTCCCTGCTTTTGCCAAACTGGGCTCAACGCCGTCGGAAAGACAGGGACAAGGTCGGCACGTGATGTATGGGCTGCCTCCCTGTGGGTGGCGCCACCTTAAATCACACATTTGAGTGTCACGGCTTTGCCTGCCGTTGGCGCTTAGAGAGTCCACACCTAATCAGCTTATCGGCGGCGTAGGGGGAGCCCACATCGTTGGAGAATGTATCATTTTACAAACTCTGAGTAGGATTTAAAGGAAAGATCTGTTCACTCAATGGCTCCTTTCATTGCATAAAGTGGTTGATGTGCATCCATCTAACGCCATAATCCTTTTGTCGCCACGAATAACCAAAGAAAAACATTTTTGCAGACCAAGTATGAACGTAAAGCTGCTCCACCAGACCAGGACCCGCCTAATAAACTCACGATAGGGTGTAGCGAGCGGCGGCTTCACAGTGAAGTGGGGTGCGTTGGGGTGGAGAATGACCTCTGTAGCTGATGGCACGTCGGTCGTCTGAAACCACGAGTCTTCCCGCCATTTCCCAGGGTGCTGTGCGCGGTGGGCCCTCACGCCATTCAGCTGGCACGGCGCTGTGTAGTTAGGACACGGGCCAGCTTACTCTGGTGGAATTTCCTGCCTGAATCCAATTTCCCCCATCGCTTTCCAAGCGGGACAGAAAAGCCTTTTAATTACAGTGCCGAGAGCTGGGCGCGGGGCTTATTATGGCTGTTATTGAGCACTTCCTCTGAGGATGAGCCCCTCCACTACAAAGTGGCCTGCTCTCCGGCTTAGTCGCAAACTTGAAAAGTGGATGTTTTCCCTCTTCTTTGCGGCTTAGGGAGCCTTTTGTTAATATCTGAGGCTGGCTTTGCGTGTCCCGGAGAGGACCCGGGCCGCCTACACACTGAAGCCGGGACAGGAAGGGTGGTGGACAGAGGGGGCGGCTGAACGGGCGAGGCGCAGAGATGGACCCGGTGTGCAGTGTTGGGGCACTTTCCAGTGCATTACCCAGATGTGCAGTGTGACTATCTGCAACACGCTTGACACTCAAACCCTATTTAACCACATGTTTACATTTCAGTGGTCATGTTGGGCTTGGGGCTCACAGTCCGTGGGGGGGTGGTGGCAGTGAGAAAGTGAGAGGCCCTCGTCTCTGTGTTCTCCCACATGTGGAAACAAATGTTATCACCCAAAGACTAATAGAGGTGGGGGCTTGAACACGACATTCCAGCGCTTCTGGCCCGCAGGGGGAGGGCCAGGCTCAGTAAATCAGGTAAAGCGCCTCTTGAACTCTCCAGAGCGACGGCCTTTGTTCTTATTGCTGTGTGCGAACAATGGAGCTGTCGAGGTGATGGAATAAGCCGGGCTGGCTGATCCCCCCTCGTCCCGGCGGCCCAGCCAGCTCAGGGCGGCCCGAATGTGCTGCCCGCCCCCCGGGGCGCTCAAGCAACCGGTAGACTGCGGACTGAAGCAGGGGGAGTGCAATCCAACACACACCCCTGCAAAAAAGACCAGGGGTTGCTATTTGACACAGCTGGGGGGGGGGGGGGTGGGGTTTGAATGCGCACGTTCATTTCCTGTAACTTTTAACAGCATCCAAAACGTAAGGAGAGCTCTGGGTTCAGGTTACTAGGCAAGCTAGTGTTAAGGCCAAGCAGCGTGAGGAATGACTGCGACAGTCCGCCGCTGTTTTAATAGCTGTTTGCCAGGAGGGTTAATTACCTATTTTTCCAGCTTGTATTTTTTTGGGAGGGTCAACAGAAATAGTTCCAAGTTGTCACAGAATGGAAGATGGTGGCGTTTCACAGCCGGGGTGTCCGGTGACACCCATGTGGGCGCACAGAGGCCATCAGGCGTGGCAGTCAGAATTCAGAGCAGGTCACCCGTGGGGGGTATGTAGGAGGACTCCGGGGCCATTGGGGGCCGATGCGCTCCATGGTGCTTCCAGGGCCGGTTCCGGGTCTTTCCACAGCCCTCCTCCACCCGCGACATTATTAATGGTGCATTAACTTGGTTGCCTCTTTGAATAAAGCTGTTTGTCTTGTGCCCACTCCACTGCCCGCACAGAGCCCTATTATACTGGTTACTGCACATCGCAGGGAAAAATGCACCCCCCCCCCCCCGCCCCTCC
>JAODKE010000037.1:5067219-5081487 GCA_026779605.1 Mormyrus hasselquistii
GTGAGGAGCCCTGCGCCCCGGGGACCTCTGGCAACGACCATGCATCCTCAGTGTCGGCGTCCAGCCCAGGGAGGGTCCTGAGGGGGCTCTTGGCATGCGCTGGGGAAGGTAACAGGTGCAGCGACCGGCCTGCGTCCATCTGCTGGAGATCTGGGCTCCCGGTGTTTTCAATCCTTGCAGTCTGGACGGCAATGCAGGCGGTGTGCCGGGGGGTCCGAGGGGCAGGCATACACGGGCAGTCTTTCAGCCTCCAGCAAAGAGAGGATGCGCATACATTTACTAAGAGCCTGATCGAATGATAAGCATGTCTACCAGCGGACAACAGCAGGCCATTTGCAAAAAGTTTCCCATCTCCGCCCTCTGGGTTTAAAGGACCCCCTTTGTTTGTCGCTCTCCAGCCCCTGTGATTATGGGATGTCTCAGTCGGGGGTTCCCCCTGCTTTGTCAGTGACCAAGTCTGATCCTGTGCTTGTTATTTATAAAAAAAAAAGGTAAAAGAACGCCTTACCGCTGACAACTTCTAATATAACTGACTCTTCCCCGTTGCATCAAAGTGTCTTTCTGATGAGTAAAGCACATGATGCATGAGGAGGATGTATGTTCGCTTCGTCATTCATCACAGGGGACACCTGAGATTTGACTTTTTTTTCCGGAGTAGGCATTGAGTTGGGGAGTTTATAATTCATCTATAACATTTATGGCCCTAAATGTTTGCTTTACATTAAACGTTTTATGATCTGGGCAGGAATGTATAGGACTCCAGGAAAGTATAAAGAAAACAGTTTTGAAATGAGGTAATGTCTCTGTAGTAGTACATTCTGGAAACTCAGCCAGTGAAGCCACGTCTTTCATGTAAACTGTGAGAGGTTCGTGAAAGTGTCTGTACGGATCTGCATGCATGCAGGCCCTAATTAGGGCTGCAGTGTGACTCATATGACTAATCACCCTTGTTTATGGGTCGAGAATACAAGCCAAGGGGATTTGATCAAAATGCCGCCTCTGAGCAGCAGATCAGGACATGTCCTACCTGTCATGTTTGTGGGCACTCATCTGGGGGCGTCTGCCTGTCAGCAGCAAGTCCAGACAGGCAAGACCTTCTCTCTGGTGTGGGGTCAGCTCCGGGCTAGGAATTTCGGCTGCTCTTTGGAGGCAGGAAATGGATGTCATTGTTTAGTTACTTCATACATGGTGTTTTCCAGCTTCCGCCCGTACAGCCATCTGTCTCTAACAAACATGTCCGCCGAACGTCTCTGCCCGCAGCTACAGCCCTCTCCAGAAACCCGATCGTGGCCACATGTCCCCAGCATGTTGGACGTCATGTCCCTGGTGTGTCAGACAGCATGTCTCCCCTGATTTGTTAGATAGCGTATCCCCAGCATGTTGGATTACATTTTAGACATTGTGTTCCTGGTGTGTCAGACATGACCCTGGTGTGTAAGATGACATGTCCCCAGCATGTTGCTAAGTGTGTCCCCAGTATGTCCCTGGTATGATGGACAGCATATTCCCAGTGTGTCCTCAATGTGTCCCCAAAGTGTGCCCGGAAAGTTAGATGGTGTGTCCCTGGCATATCATGCGGTGTATGCCCAGTGTGCCCCCAACTTGACAATGATTCAGCCAGGCTTGATGGCCCGGATGGTCACAGCACTCTGTGTGTGTAGCTGGGCTCTCTTTCCAGCTTATTTATGTATTTTTTTACCTATTTGTCACTCTCACATCTTTCAAGACTTGTAGTCTTTTATAACTCGTTGACTCAAAGATTTTGCCAGCTTATAGTTGTAAGTAGAAATTCTGCTGTCACAGCCGCATTGTTCTGCACGGCTGGGCTGGACATGCAGGACACCGGGGGTCGCTTGCGGTTCTGTTGACTCTGTGAGATGCAGTCAAACTCTACATTTATTACTGCATCTGGGAAAGAGTCCAAGCCAGGATTCCACAATGAATCTGTGAAGCCGTAAAAGGGATGGGAGTCTGTTAGATCTGCTCATTAAAAAGCAGCTTATTTCATGTGCCATTTAGTGTCATACATTGTCATTGGAGTACAGTTTTCCCTACGTGTGTGAGACTGAGGTTTTAAGTCACTTGTGGACAGAACAGGCTGCCAGTCTGGGGGCCTGCCTGTGTGGGGAAGTCGACTCACTGCTCAGAACCTGGGGGGCTTTCCTCAGAGAGAAAACCCACCCTGTCACCGAGACAGGAACATGACTGCAAAGCGGGTAGCCTGAAGTGGAGCGGTTCAACATCCATGAGCCAACATTTATTCGGAAATTGTCCAGACCGATAAGTGCATGCCACCGCCAGGAGGCTGGAGGCTGTGTGTGTGTGTGTGTGTGTGTGTGTACAGTGCCTGTTTCCCATCCAAACAGAGAGCCCTTTATACCCGCTTTCATGGGGCCCTTGGCAAAGGGCTCGCCCCTGGAGCATGGCTGGTGGTACTCTGCAGCCATTATGTCAAAGAGAGCAGGGTTAGGGTCAAGCACAGACCAGGTTCCTCACAGAAAAAGGAGAAATTGGGGCAGTCTCAGGAAGCACTCTGGATCCGGGGCCTTCTTTTTAGTCTCCAAACCCCCATGGACTACAAGTCAGCCTCCTACTGTTTTGGGGTTTAAGATTTTCCCCTTTACTGCAGAGGGAGTGCTCACATTGTAGCACCCACCGCTGTTGGGTCCTGGAAGTGTCATGGTAATGAAGGAGGGGAGCTGATGTCAGATGGAGGGTCCATGTTGTTGAGCGTGACCCGCTACATGGACAGCTGAATCTGTCCTGGATCTCGCAGGGGCGTCACTGAGCTCTGGGCTTTGAGGGTTAGGCTTTCACTTCTACTGCCAGTTTCCAGAGCATGATCAGTGTAAGGGGGTCGATGCCTTGAGGAGTTTGGGTGTCAGGCCGCTGTGTTAGTGTCTCGGGTCACTGCGTCTGTGTCTCAGGCCACTGTGTTTGTGTCTCGGGTCGCTGTGTTTGTGTCTCGGGTCACTGCGTCTGTGTCTCAGGCTGCTCTGTCTGTCTTAGGTTGCTGCTCTGTGTCTCAGGCTGCTCTGTCTGTCTTAGGTTGCTGCTCTGTGTCTCAGGCTGCTCTGTCTGTGTATCAGGTTGCAGCATCTCTGTCTCAAGCCCCTTCATATACATTTTGGGCTGCTGCACGTGTGTCTCAGATCACTGCATCTGTGTCTCGGGCTTATGCATCCGATCTCAGCCCACTCTGTCTGGAACTCAGACCATTCTATCCAGATCTTTCTCTTTTTTTAACACACCCAGTGACGCATGGTGAATCCTGTCTTCAGACGCGGCTTTCCTGCGAGATGCATTTCCAGCTGTGTCTCTAGCCAGCCACCGCTTATGACTGCACACTCATAGCTTCTGTCATTTTCACCATGATTCTGCTTCCTGTCCCGCCATCTGCCAGCTCGGCTCGTAGAGGTATCCCAAGAGCTCCAGGCTGGAGGGGAGACAGCTTCTACTCTGCTCTTGTTTAATTTCAAAGCCATCCATCAGCTTGTGCCTGCAGTCACGTCTTGGGGGAGTCTTCCTCTGCCCTCCTCTCTGTCTCAGATTAGAGGCACCGTGACATGCCCTGGTGGGGGAAGGTAATGGGCAGACGCGCCAGACAGATTAGTTAGGAAGGGGTCCCGCTTTACCTGACTCGACTGAGCGGACAGGCAGTCCAGGGCCCAGCCAGCAGAAACGTCACATGGTACCACCTGTGAGTGCACAGGGACATCGCCTTACGGTATCCTTTACAGTTCAGACAGTACAGCACAAGTCGGCAGGACATCAGTTTACACCTTCTGGGTGTGTAATCCCTTACATGCTGTGAGGCTGTGCCCACCCAAACCGCAGCCCCCGCTGTCCTCGGCTTCAACCCGCCAGAGCACAATGCAGCGGGGGGCTATGGCAGACGTGATCTCACTTTGCCAAGTTAAAAACAAATGGCCGTCTGGACGGCTGCTATCAGGATGCACAGATAGCTTTACTTACAGACTGTGCACCTGACGCTGTTCTGAAGGGCTGCCTCCAGGGGGCGTAACCACATAAGGACCTCTTATGAAAGTATGAAATAACATATAGGATTCTGGGGCAATTTGTCACATCTGCTTTGGTTTTAAACTATAGTAGTTTGGCAGCTCAGTAGAGACACTCTCCTCAGGGGTTGAGGGTTCGAATCCCACCAGCACTGTGTCTGTGTGTGTGTGTGTGAGCGAGCAGGTATACCTTACCTTATGGGGACACAATGTCCCCAAAACGTGATGAATGCCTGTTTTTTTTTGCCTTTTCCCATAAGGGAAAACTCCATTTTATGAAATTTGTGATTGCAATGAAAAAACTAAAAACGCAAAGCCTCTTGTATTTTGCTTGGTTACTTATGATTATGGTTCGGGCTGGGTGAGGGTTAGGGTTGTCCTAGTTAGCATTAGCATTTTTCCAATAGAAAATGTATGAGCGGTTCCCATATAGATATGTTTACCTAACGTGTGTGTGTGATTTTTTTATGCCCTCCTTGTATCACATGTTGTTCCTCCCATAATGCTAACTAGTGCATAATGTTCCCGGGGTTTGACCTGTCTCGAGTCCTAAACTGACAGGGCTAGGCTTCTGGTCCCCCGTGACGCTGTCCAAGATAAGAGTCTGGTGCAGTTTGTTCTCTGAGTTAGTATGTAGCCCTTAACGTGTCTTCTGAGGCTGGGGAGGAAGCTAGTAGATTGACGATAAATGGTGATCATACATGGCTCGGACCAGACTGCTAAATGTAATCGTAACAGGAAGTTTCAGGAAGTCTCTGTCACCTGTGCAAGGTTCCTTCTGCTGTTTTCTTGTGTAAAATGAATCCAAAGTTGCCAATGGGCAATTGCTTTCTGGATGGGAAATTGCTTCCATCATCATATTAAGCTCATGGGCAACTGCGGCTTCCCTACACGTCTGACTTCTTGTCTTTTCAGTCCCCCAGGTCTGGCCGGCAGCCCCGTCATCTCTGACATCTCCCTCATCCGGCTGTCCCCGCATGGAACGGGCGCCGGGGAGCCCCCATTTAACCCCCCACACCCCTACATGGGCTCCCACATGGAGCATTACCTGCGATCCATGCACAGCCCCACGCTGTCCATGATCTCCGCGGCCCGGGGACTCAGTCCGGCAGATGGTGAGTGATCCATGATTCACCCGATGTGTGTAGTGGGACAGAATAAAGATGCATGACTGAGCTCTGGATCTGGTGCAGAAAAATCCCAGAGCAGATCACTGAAATTCTCTGCTGGAAATACTGAGATTACTCGATGCTCCTGCTGTTATTTGATTGATAGCTCAGAAACAACTTTAAGACCAGCATGCATGGTGCCTTTGGGGGATGGGAAGTTCATTGTCAGGACCCTGGATGCTTATTGTGATGCACGTCGACACCAATGAATGACCCCACTGGTCAGGCGCCCTGTTTTGCATTAATGATGACTTTCTGACTTTCTCTTTCTGGCAATGGCTCAAACTGCACTGAGCTCTCAGGGAGAAATAAAACCTCTAGTGCTAAGCTGATGGGTCCCTCAGTACCTGTCCAGGTGTGTGTCTACCTGTTCTTATTTTTGGAGCAGAAAGGAGACTCAACAGCCTTTCCCATATTTAAGAAGACGTGACGAGGCGTCTTTCGGCAGAACAGGGCCGCGATAACAGGCAGTGGCAGGGAGCCAGACGCAGATGAATCAGCCTTCACAGTCTGTCAGCACCTTGGAAGTTTAAGCAGCAGAAGGGAGATGTTCCCACTGATTAGGCAGTCAGGAGGGAAGCCACTCGCATACCAAATCGATCCTGCAGACAGCGTCATCTGTAGCCCTGGATTTTGTCCGAATACAGACAGCAGATTCAGCTCACACGTGCAGGATGGTGCCCGCAGAACTGTGCCAGCTTTCAGTTAGAAGAACGTGAATGAGGCAGTGCTTGCATTAATCCCAAATGATCAACACCTGGGGACCATTCCCCCAGACGTCACCGTGACTTATCGGTGATAAGGGACACTTTCAAGGGTCCTGCATGCTCTTCCGCCCCACCAGTGGGGTTAGTCCTATACCTCGGGCATGCTCCTGGCCAAACAGAGTGCCTGTTCCCTTTCCAAGAAACCCATAGTACGTACCTAGGGGAGGGGACGTATGGGGAATCTGTCCCCCCACCCTGGCAAGCCAGAAAACAGGTTGACAAGCAGTTAAACAAATTCATATCTGACATTCATCGCTCGTGACACTTTTACAAGCACTTCACGGGGTGCTGATGGCAGTATAGGATATACCTTCTGCTCTGGTGTGGAGATGTCGGCGATCTGAGCAAAGGCTCTGCTGGGGAAGCCGGAAAACCGCACTGTCTTTCTTCATCCATCCTCATGTCAGAAGCTCCACTCCCTGTCCATCTCAGACTCTTCTCCATAACACTCCACCCCGCCTCCCTATCAGATATCTTCAGCTCTCCTTATCTTCCAGTCCCTTGAACTTTCCCCTCTCCCGTCCACAGTGACGCACGAGCACTTGAAGGAGCGCGGCCTCTTCAGCCTGGCCCCGCCCCCACCGGGGGCCAACCCGGCTGAGTACTACCACCTGATGGCCAGCCACCGGCATTCGTACGGGGACCTCCTCCTGCAGACTGGGGCTGCGGCCGCCTCGGCTCACCTGCCAGACTACATGAACCCAGTGGACAGTAAGTGGCACTGCATGAATTCCTTTCCACAGAATTATGCATGCAATTTGCTCATCTGGTAATTAATTCGTTAATACATTACGATGATGCCGAATTTTATTAAGGATAAAAATGTGAATTTTAAAATAAATTTCATGTACAAACGTTTCAAAATACAGGGTGTGTGACAGGTTAGGTCTGGGTTGGCACAACCGTGTCAAATAAATAATGTTGCCAGGTAATCATACATCTGATTGGTTGACTCTTTTATGCCTGTACCCCAGACCCCATGCCAGGGAGCTGCCGTCACCTAAACTGCCCTCTTTCCACGTTCCCACTGACACTTCAGACACATGGACGCAAAACTCAAACTGCGAGCCACGTTGGGGGCGTGGTGGCGGGTAACCGATAGGGGCGGACCGCAGCCCCCCTCAGGCACCGCGGCCGTTTGCACAAGCCGACCCCCTGCTCTGTTTACCCAAACACCCACAGAGCCGCAGTGCGCAGCCCTCGCCTTGCCTCGCCTCACCAGGGCCGTGTTTAGCTTTCCTTCTCAGTGAGCTTGATCTTGCCTGGCACTGGGAGAGCAGGCCTCTGGGTCCCAGCCGGACACAGAACCGCCATTGAGGCAGACTGCTGGCTGGGAGAGGCTCTCGAATGAAGGGCTGCATTTATCTGCCCGCTGGATGGATATTCAGCACGGTCTCCCTCATTCCGAGACAGGCCCCCGATAAATTTATATGCATATTTAAAACCAATTTATACGCTAATAAATTCTGCGGACCCACCGCAGGCCCGCGCCCCCATGCACTCAGGTGTTTCCTTTCGCTTACCAGTTACGGGACGTGGCTCAGGGAACATTTGGCTCAGTCGTGAATAGCGTCCCCTGTTCTGAACAGAAAAACCTTATTAGGTGAGATTCTTCCAGAGTATGGATATGCATAAAATTTATAATATGTGGTGCGCCAACGCTTTGCTGAGGATTTCCATGATGTCCACAGTAGATGCTTGAACAGGATGTTTACAGCAAAAAGCTGTGGAAAGCCGGCAGAGGCAGAGTTGGTGCTCCAGCAGGAGGGAGCCCAGGGGCACAGGCCTGCACAGGGCTGCACAGGTCTGCACAGGCCTGCACAGGGCTGCATCGGGTCTGCTCTCATACTGGGTGCCTCGCCAACAGTATGTCAGGCCGGGTTGGCGTGAGCCACCGTGTTCCCAGACATCGCAGCATGTGGACCATGGCATCCCAAGAGTGGCTCCTGGGCGTGAGGGATTAATCCGTCACCTGTGCGGCTTCCCCAAGATGCTTCACTGGGTGCCTTTCAATAAGAGCAGAGAGTGCTCCTTTCAGGGGCTGCTCCTCAGCTGCCTGCATGGATGCACGCATAAATAAATAAATGAGGCCGTTGCAAACCGCAGGCGAATTCCCTGGGCAGCCCTGAGCTTGGTAAACACTCGACAGGACCCAGACTATGGTAATGTGCAGCCAAGACGCCTACTTGTAAGCCCCCCACCCGCTCTCTGGGTCAAGCTAATAGAAGGACACCTTGTCTCTCATTAGGCAGCTCAGAGGGACAAACTTGATGGGGTGGGGGGGTACAACTCCCCTGAAGGAAAATGCTGGAATAACTTGGGACTAGAGTTCCAGGGTGTCTGGAGAGTAGCCTCAGCCAGAGAAAACACCTGCAGTCCAGGAGCAGGCTTGACCAGACAGTTTGGGAACAAGGAGTGACACCATGTTGGGAACAAGGAGTGACACCATGTTGGGAACAGAATGCTGTCTGTTAGAAGCAGAGGTCCTTTGGAGGAAATGATTATTGGTCTGTTAGAGGTAGAGATCTATTAGAAGTTATTTAGTGGTCTATTAGAAGGAGCAGTCTGTTGGAGGTAGTGGTCTATTAGTGGGCTGTTAGAACGAGCAGTCTGTTGGAGGTAGTGGTCTGTTAGTGGTTTGTTAGCGGTAGTGGTCTGTTGGAGGTAGTGGTCTATTAGTGGTGCGTTAGAGCTAGCAGTCTGTTTGAGGTAGTGGTCCATTGAATGTCATGGTCTATTAGTGGGCTATTAGGGGTCATTTCCACTGCACCAGACACCAAACTTCTGGTACTGCAAAACAGTACTAAAGTCAACAGTTTTATACACTGGCATAAAAAACTAGTAGTGGCACAGAATGGTATTATCAGTAACCAGCACTGCATTGTTATGTGTTTCACATGAAACCTTACCAATTTTAATATACATTAATAACAACATTATTCAATAATGTTTCTTATAATTGTGTAATGTTTGTCGTTAATGTATATTAAAGCTATTAAGCATGTTATGGTCACATGGTATGCGTACATGCTGCTTTTGAATGTTATACGAATGCATAATGAAGGTGTCGTTAATGTAAAGCGTTACCTAATGCTTTTTTACTTCCTATCATGCCACCCAGAACTCATTGAATCTGTTCTAATCACGATTATATTTTGGGTCTCTTCATTTGTCCATATATCTGTTATTATTACTTATTTTTCTTACTTCATTTACTGTTATTTTCTCAGTGTTTAATTCAGCTTTTTCAAGATGGCGGTTATATTTTTGCGTTCTCGAGGCAGGTTATTTGCATAACCAGCTGACAATAAACGCATTTCCATGTCCACCTCCAAAGTTCCAAAGCACTGAACACGTACACGTCAGCTGGTTTGATACTTCAGTACTGGTACTGGAACGGAATTCAATGGGAAAAGGGCAGTAACAATTATTTAGTACCTGTTGCAATGAAAAAAATCTTTAGAGATCTTTGGAGATAGTTGTCTATTAGTTGTCTGTTAGAGTTAGTGTTTTTGTAATTAATACATTGTGGAGACCAGATTTCCCCACAATGTAATAAAAAGTTGTACTTTTTTACCTTGGGGGTACATTTTTTCAGTCTTCACAAGGATAACCTCAATTTAATAAATATCTGTGAAGGCAATCAAAAAACTAAAAATGCCGAAAGTCTCGTATTTTGTTTGGTTGCTTGCGGTTCAGATTTGGGCTGGGTTAAGGGTTAGGGGTTAGGGGTTAAGGGGTATCACTGCTAGGATTTGGGTTTTTCCCATAGAAATGAATGAAGTCCCCACAAAGACATGAATACATGGACTGTGTGGTTAGTGGGTCCTCCAGGAGTCCTGCCTCAAGCCCGCCCAGGAAGGCTCGTCACGAGGCTTGAAGCTCGTGTGTGTGTGTGTGTGTGTGTGTGTGGATCAAGGCGGGGGTGGCTGTGGGGGGTGGGGGGGGGGGCAATAGCTGAGCATTAATCACCAGGCGGGAGGGAGGGAGAGCAAGGGGCCAGGCGATCGCGGCACGGCCGCCTTCGCTCCTTTTCCTCATTCATCACAGGAAGCGGCACGCTAATAAACACGACTCCCCGAAGGTGAGCCGGCGGTGATGGATAAGGGGCCCGCCACGCGGATCCCAGCCAAACCCGGTGCGGACGAGGCCTACTCCACCGGGCCACGCTCTGCTTGTCAGTCAGGCCTCCTGTCCGTCCCGACACCACCGCTGTGCGCCTATGCATTTCGCTGAGGAATGTCACCGCTCATTTTATTCGGTGCTCTAACCCACAGCTGAACCTATAATTTGCCGAGATTGCCGGCGCTCACATATGGAGGCGGTGGCGTGAGCCCCGATAAGATCCCTATCTTGCATTCCCGGTATTTTTAACATAGGGAAGCTGAAAACACAGCAGGGCATGAGCTGGGGGTAGACGGACGAGCAAAGCGGCCCCCGGCCTCTCTAAAGCTGCCTCGGCAAGCAGGACATGTGCAAGGCCTATTTAAGGGCTTCTGGTTACACCCTGCCCCTGGCCCTTTGCCCCCTGCCCCTTGCCCTCCTCCACGTCCCTTGCTAACACAGAGCACCTGTTGAACCTGAAACAGCGGGGGCACATTGGCTCATGTTTTACACACATAAAGGCTGACAGTGGTCCTCATGGCGATCAGACCTTGCCAGGGGCTCCCAGCCCTGCTCTAGCTGTACCGCTCAGAGAGGCAGCCCGCTAATCGGGATAAACAGACACATTACACAGCTTTAAGCCAAAAACTCTGCTTCAGTCTACAGCCTACAAATTTCACTGGAAAGCAGGGGGCGACTGAGTATCATTAAAAAGCAGATATTCTCATTGTTTACTTATCAAAATACTATTTAAAAACAGCACAACTGGACCTTTTCTGTTTTTCATTCATTCAAATCAATTCGGCAAATTGCCCCCATTTAACATGCTGCCTTGTAACCACTGCAGTGAGATTCTTATCACAGTAATTAGTGTAAATTATCAGGAATGATTAATTACCCACTGGAAGGCCTGAATGTGACCATGGCAGCCGGAGATGAAAGTGCGCGATTGTGCAGTGAGGTGGTGCTGGAATGATTTAAACCGCTCCGGCATGGCTGGACAGACGCCTCTCAGAAGAAACACGGGTGTCCATCTGCTCACTGCACCGTCTTCAAGCTAACTCTGTCGACGAGAAGCCAGAACCGTGTCCCAATGCCTGTCACTCAAAATGGATTCGACTTTCATTTCAGTTGTGGTACCAGATCTAGCCATGCAGTACGAGGCCCGTGAATCCCGCTTATCAGCACCAAAAAACCCGAGCAGGAGGTAGACGTCAGAGAGAGACGTTGACAGACATATGACCCCCCTCATCTGTGTTCTGCCGGCCTTCCCCTCCTGCCGTCACAGGTCCGAGGGGGACCCTCAGCTTTTTACTGTTTGCACAAAGATATTTTTCACACACGGGGCCTACAGCTCGCTGTTCTGCACACATGGGAGCTCTGGTGGGTGGAAGGTCCGTCAGACCCCCATGCAGATTGTTTACCGCATTAATGGTGAATCAGTTTCCGGTACCAGTGGACTAGGCCCCATGCTTTGTTGCCAGGGGGGCCACACGCTGGCTGAGGGATGTCATGACGGCATCCATCACTCTGTTCTCACGAGGCTCCAGAAATAAATGGCCGCTGGCCAGGGAGAAAAGTGACAGTGTGTTTTGCTCCTGGAGCTTTCTGCTGTTACCTGGCTGCATTGATAATCCCAGCAGTGGGTCACTGTCCCTTTAGGGGGGAGGTCACACCTTCCAGTCAAGCTGCTTAACAAGGTACCGAATATGTGCAACCAGTTAACCAGCCTGTAATTTTTAAGCAAACCTTTCTGTTTCTAGGAATTGAAGTCGATGGTAAATAGACATGATGTATGATGTCTGTAATGTCTGTACTGGGAGTTAAAGCCTCTCCCCGCTCCCCCCCCCCCCCCCCCCCCCGTCAATCCGCCTCCCTACACATTGTGTCTCTCAGAATGTTCCCTCTAATCTCTTTGAGGAACACATTGGAAGGAAGATAATTAGGTATGGCTTTTAAATAAAAAAATAGCACCGATACGGAACAAACAGCACAGCACAATAAACAAAACATATTATTAAAGACCAAACCACTACAAGGCAATATAGGATAAAAACAAGGGCAACCTCGTTACAAGTAAAACAATATTTCGAATCAATCTGTAATTTGACAAATTAAATATAAAACAAAGACGTGATAGACAACCTTAGATTATTTTGCTGGACAGTAAACAGGAACATAAATTAAACATATTATTATTTTCTGTTTTTAATAAAAATATATTTTATGCTAATTTGCATGAAGCTATTAAGGCAAAAAAATCCTTGTTTTCCAATTCCATGTTTTTTTTTCCTTAGGAAAAATAAAGCACGTTTGAAAAACACATTTCCCCATAATCCTTTGGAGTAGCAGACAAAAACGACAAAATTCTGTTTCATGTGACTAAGATTATCTATCAGCCAGATATTTTTTTCATCGAGACCTTCATCAAGGATAATTATTAATGACGTGTTGGAACGGTCCCCACCAGGAACAATTAGAACTGGTCACGGGTTGATAGACTGATGTAACTGTGTCCATCTTTTAATTGCACATGCAGTACAGCATTGTGGGTTTAACAGTCTGCAATCTGAAGTGTCAGACATGGATACCATCTAATTCACACATCAAATGCTGCCATAAGCAGTGGTGATTCTGTATAAGAATGTTCTAAAATTGGATTTCAGTTTCCACCTTCATCAGTTAATCCTTCTGTTCTTCCTTTGAAAAATACACAGCACCGAAGGAATGCGTTCAGTGGCCAGTTTAATATGTGCACCTGCTTGTTAATTCAAACAGGCTGTTTCTCTAAACAACAAATCATGTGGCTGCAACTCAACACATGCTGCACACCGGCAGGGTCAAGAGGTTCAGGCGCTGTTCAACCAAGCATCAGAATGGCTAGGATATGTGATATAGGCAATTTTGTACGTGGTGTGATTGTTGATGTCATACATTGTGACTAGGTACTACAGTGTCTGAATTCTACAGAGAATGGTGTGATGAACAACAAAAAAAAAACGCAGAGTTTTCTGAGGCTGAAAAACTTCTTAATGTGAGAGGTCAAAGGAAAATGGTCAGATTCATTAAAACTAACTAGAAGGATACAAATGCAAGAAGTAACAGCCCAGTACAACAGTGGATGAATAGCTTCTGCCTTCAACGCTTGAAGCAGCTCAGGCTGAAGAGCTTCCTACAATCTACTAGTTAGATGTACCTAATAATATGGCCACTTAGTGTAATGCATATAATACAGTATATCAACTGTTGTATTTGCATTACAAATAATGCAATGTTTTCAATGTGTTCAAGGGAATAATCAAGAAAAATATAAGGCAAGTCAGTATGTTACAGTGAAGAAAAACGTGTATATTGCCTTTCAAAGGATAAAGCTGATCAAAATTCTGCTGCCTATCGCTGACTAAGAACCGCAAACCCAACGGCAAATGCTGAGCATAAGCTGTAAATGTATAATTAATCAACATTATGTACCCACTGTTGTCAAAGAAGGAGGAAGACAGAACAAAATGCTACAAGTAATTTATAAATTACAGATAAGGTATAAAAATGTAATCAGTGCGAAAAGATTGCAAACAAGTTCAAAGTTAGAGCTCTGACATGAACTAACTATGCAGGGATTTTCAAAGATTGCTCTGGGTAATCAGTAAAAAGGCTTGGCAGGCCTGAATCCAGGGGCGAAGACTACATGAGGCTACACCGTTTTTGGAGGGAACCCAAAACTTCAGGGTCATGAATACTTAGAAACAGTTTAGTGGTTTATTTAGTCTGGAGATATTTATATGCTGCTATTCCCTGACAGAAAGTGATGAGTATTATGCATTTTCCATGTACAAAATGGGATTCAGTATTAATTCCAGAATATTGGCAATTTAGAGATACTGATTTACCACATCTTACATTTTTGGGCTATGGGAGGTAACTTACACAACAGCAGAAAAAACATGCAAGACGTCCACACACACAGAGCAGAGGGCAAAGGCTTAAACCCTGGTAAGGAGAGCGTGAGGTGCAGCATTAGCTACTGGGCCACTGTCTCAGTGTAATAATGCTGATTTTCAAGCAGTATTTCAATACAGACAGTAATACTCCACCTAGAATATGTGTCACCCTTTCAGTTGAAACCTGCTCTCCTTGCATATGTAGAAAAAATGATCAGTTCTACAATTAATAGGTGTAAGCAAAGTATCACGGGTGGGAGAGCAGCTGAAC
>JAODKE010000037.1:5084321-5103741 GCA_026779605.1 Mormyrus hasselquistii
TGTACGAAGGCGTAGCTCGCCGCCCCCCCCCCCCCCCCCATAGTGTCCCGGTTCCCCAGCCCCAGGCTGTCTCCCCGGCTGAGCCGCAAGCGTGCCCTGTCCATCTCACCCCTGTCAGACACCAGCATCGACCTGCAGACCATGATCCGCACGTCACCCAACTCGCTGGTGGCCTACATCAATAACTCCCGGAGCAGCTCGGCAGCCAGCAGCTCCTATGGACACTTGTCTGTGGGGGCCATCAGGTATGCAAGGGGTGTGGCTGCAAGAGGATGTACCAATCAGACTTGAGTGCACATCACTCCACTTGTCTCTTAGCCCGCATGGCCGATGTCACGCGGCACCTGATTGGAAGGACACAGTCCAGTGACATGTTCTCTCCTTCGCCGCAGTCCCTCATTCCCCTTCCCCCACCCCATCAACCCCGTCGCCTACCAGCAAATCCTCTCGCAGCAGCGGGGACTCAGCGCCTTTGGCCACACGCCGCCCCTCGTCCAGCCCGCCCCCACCATCTCGGCCCGGCAGCATCCCCTGGGCCTCTCCACCCTCCCCCCTGCCATCCACAACACAGAGTCCAATAAGGTGAGCCCTACCGGGGATTATGGGAGAGCACCAGCATCAGGATGGCACAGCTAAGAGCAAGCACAAAAATCCTGTTGCGGTTAGCTGCTAAATCCTGTTTGGATCCGAAACAATTCAATGTTGACTTTCACAACAGAGAAGGTGTTTATTACCCAGCAGTTCATCTACGGGTTTGTTTCATAATCTCTCGTTCCAGTAAAAGCCCCAGTTGGATGCTGTTATATAAATGTTTTAATGTTTTGAACTTGTGTGCCATGTACCAAACCCTATCTCTAGGGGATAGGGACCCCTAACCTTAACTCTAAACACTAATTCTATCGTACCTCCTCTCAGAACGCCAGCAGCGACTCTGCGGTCAGCAGCACCGTCAACCCCATGATTACGAAAAGGTCAAAGGTCAAAACAGAGGCAGAGGGCCCTCGGCCGGCCTCCCCCTGCTCTCAGGTAAAGGCCCAGGCTTCTTGGATGTGCCCACTAGCTTTCAGTGCTTCCTGTGGTGAATCGCAGTTTATGAGAATGCATGGCTTCATGTGAAGCTGGAGAAGCTGCCCTTTGTGCTGGAGGTTTGATCGATCCATCCTGGCCCCAAACCAAAAATTCCCCATTCTCCCTGTGAAGTCCCGCTCTTTTTCCCAGCCTGTGTCTCTATCTGCTACGCAAGTTTTTTTTTTTTTTTTTTTTTTTTTTTTTTTACTTTCCCCTGAACTCTCTAGGAGTAAAATCGCATCTCTGGCAGCTTTTTGTCTGCACTGTACGGTGTTCCGTTACCCTCAGGAGTCATTTTTCCCTGAAAAACTGCGTTCGGACCAATGGTGCATCAGCGGGCCCAGAGGAGCGGCCAATCCCCCGGCTCCGCTCTCCGAGCACCACGAGAACTTTACGTCCATTCACACGCTTTCCCCCTTCCTCCTCTCGGCCACGCCAAACCATGCTGCTGCACTTTGTTTTAGTGAAATATTGGCTGTCTGTTACTGTCAGCCGAAGGGGGCTCCTTGAGGCACACCCCCCTCTCAGCAGCCGTACCGGAGGCAGCCTCGGACGTGATGCATGGGTCTGGCGGCGCCTCCATCGTCCTGGGGCCTGCAGAATTGATGAAGACAGCGTTCAGGGTCGGAGATGAAGATGCTGTCGTCAGCAGGCCACGGGCAGGCTGGGGAATGGAAAGGGGGGCTATCTGTGTGTGTGTGGGGGGGAAGGTGGAGCTTGAACACGCCGCTGCCATCTGGGGGGGCACGTTTACAGGCCCCTGGAGTCGGGCTCTTATCGAGGTTTTTCTGTTTCTGAGGAATGCCATTAACTGTCACATGGAGACCATCTAACACCATTTAAATTAATGCCCCTTAATCACAGGCCTAGAACAAAACTGCATGCGTGGTGGGGTGATTTTGGGGGGGGGGGGCGGTGTTTGAAATCACCGATAAAAGAAAAGTTTTTTTTCCCACGTCCCACATTAGAGAGTGTTGGGCCTTTTAAGTTTTTGAGTGCAGCCATCTTGGCTCGTGCTGCTGGAGGGCTATCCGCCCGAACGTGGGGGCCAGGAACAGCTACCCAAATACACGTATCCTGGGGCGTCCCAGACACAGGCTCACGCAGAGAGTTGTCCTCGTGACTGTGAACGGAACAGGTCTGACCATGGCATCCTTGTGACAGGACCACCTGGGTGGGCTTCTGGACCTCAAGGAGGACCTGGACAAGGACGAGTGCAGGCAGGAACCAGAGGCTGTATATGAGACACACTGCCACTGGGAGAGCTGCGCCAAGGAGTATGATACGCAGGAGCAGCTGGTGCACGTAAGTGAGCAGCCCGGCACACGCACTCATGCACACACTGCCCAGACACCTCCTGTGGCCTGCCGCCACTGCTGCTCATTGCATTGTGGGACAGCTGGGAGGAACATTGCATCATGGGATAGCTAGAAGACAGGTCAGAAGACATGATGCTCTGTGTCACAGAAGTCTTTTTTCCCTTTGATTTTAACACGTGTTATTTTAAGAAACAGCCAATCACAACTTCAAGGTTTTCATCCATGCCATTGCTAAATTAAAACCATTTTTCTAAAGAGCAAGAAAGTGTCACTGTCCCCTGACTGAGTTTGGATTAGTGAGAATGTTCTACAAATGGTCTGGAAGTGTAGCTGTGTCAGAAGAGGTCACCCTGCCCGCCGACCTCCACTGTCACAAGAAACCTGACCTTTGACCCCTGGGGCTCAGATTGAATATGTCATCACACTGGGCTCTCCAAATTCCCAGCTCCTCGTTTTAAGCTGCAGAGCAATACGATTAGCACTAAAGCCTTCCCCGCCCCACCCTACAGAGCCTATGGGTCGGGTCATGCGTCACAGCGTGGGGCTGCACTGCGGCTTTTCCTCAGGGTCAGCATTCGATCCTCCCAGATTCTGCTGCTGAGGTCAGCACATTGGTGGGTGGCGCCATTTTACCCCCATACCACTGATTCCAGGCAGGCCCAGGCTGGTCCCACCTCATCTAACTCCCCTGTTCATGCAGCACTTAAAGATCAAAGTACTGGGCTCAGTTGGAGCGTGAGCCGGGCCTGCGATGACAGTAACCCGCAGTGGGCTGAGAGGACGCAGTTCTGTCATGTGTCTGCATGGCAGCAGTAGAGAAATGATTACCCAGACAGCGTGTCATCATCTGAAGCTGATTGTTAGCCGTCTTAAACACCACACACTCAAATCCTCTTACTTCTGCTACTATTAGCTAGTTAGTAAGTCGGGGGGGCGAATGCAGCCACATGCCGAATGCAGTTCCCCGACGGTGTCATAGTGTTGGTACAGTGAGACGACAAGCCGGGGGGGGGCGTCCCAGCCACATGCCAAATCCAATCCCCCAATGGTGTAATAGCAAGTTGTGGCCCCTGGAACAGCTGCTGTGGGGGCCAATCGCAGAACACTCCTCCCTGTGTGGGTTAGGAGGGCCCATGTATGCCCAGTGCATTAGGGCCCCGTGTTTAGTGAGGTCCCCCGGAAGAGTTTGGATTAGTAGACCTTTCAGACCATATTTTGGATCTTTTTAATATAAAATCCTATCAAAAATGTGTCTGAGCCAAGAGAGTGGGGTGGGGGAGATGAGGTGGTGATGGGGCATTCGAGAGTCGTTGCTGGACGTCGCTCTGTGTGCGTTTCTGATGTAGCACCTGAGCGATGGGGTCACCATAGCCGGCGAACTGCTCAGAGTCGTTTGAGGTGGGGAGGGACGGGCTGAGGGTTACACAGACATTCCTGCCTGTCAGCGAAGCGTGGTGCAGAGGTGGGGGCCACGGGCTTGGGGGGAGGTGCAGAAACGTTCAGTGGCAGTAGGGCCGGCCTCACTGCTGCAGGCTCCGTTAGCGGCTTGTTTTGGGATGGATCTTAGTCCCGCCATACACACACCGCACACGTGATAATAATCACGGTTGCTGTCCGATACTTGTGTTCGTGTATATCTCTGTGTGGAGCTTGTGTAACATGAGCCTCCGCCACTCACAGATCTGGATCTCCAGGCACAGGGTTATGGGCTCTCAGTGTGAGGCTTATGGGTAGACTCACCACCTTTCCATGCAGCATGTTCCTGCAGGGGGCTCTAATGAGGCAGGAGATACCACACCGCCATTAATGAGCCGTGGCTCCGTGGGCAGGTTCACCAGGGCCCTGAATCTCCGGCGCCGATCTGCCCGCCTGTATTGAGTGAATCCAATCCAAACCCACAGAAGTTCCATTGGTGATCCTGGGATTTTCCCAGACGATCATTTCGATTTGCGCATGATGCCGAATCCCTCTAATGGAGATGGTATGCTCCCCCCCACACACACACGAGGTCCCCGACAGAAGAACGAGCGAGTGCGGCGCCCTTTTCTCTAAGCGTGACAAATGGAAACGCACCGTCAGCCCTGATGGATGACATCGCTCCTCAGATGAATGGCTTCTCTGTGGGCTTGCTAAATTAGGAGGCTGTTTTCACAAGCCCCTATTAGCCGGGCCTCTCCGGAACGGCACAGCACCCTCGTAGCTCAGGTGTCTGCCCACTGAGTCAAACAGCAGCCCTGATCAAAGCTTAAAGGCGGCTGGCCCTATCGAAGCCATCCTCGGGGATGGCGGGGGCGGGTTCCGGCTGTCTCATCGGGTTCTAGATGGTCCCACGGCCGAGCCCTCCCCTGTCGGCACACGCTAAACTGATCTGTCCCCTCCCCCCTGCTTTGCAGCACATCAACAACGAGCACATCCATGGGGAAAAGAAGGAGTTTGTGTGCCGCTGGGAGGAGTGTTCGCGGGAGCAGAAGCCCTTCAAGGCCCAGTACATGCTGGTGGTGCACATGCGAAGGCACACGGGCGAGAAGCCACACAAGTGCACGGTGAGTGGGGGTGCGGGGGCATATGACTGCGCCAGGGCCGACACAGATGTGAAGCTGCATGTGGGGGCACACAGGCACGTGTACTGTATGTATCTGAACATGGATCCAGATAAATGTATATATGTAATGCTCATATGCATGCAAAGACACATGTATAACAAACACAAACGCAAATATAATCATGCCAGCATGCAGGTGCATACGTGTTCATGTCTGATAGTATCACAGACACAAAAGCACAAAACTGCATAAACCAGTTCAGTTAGACATACCCAACACAAGGGCATGTACATTTAAAGAGTCTTTCGTAATGATTCTTTCTGAGAATTATTTATTCATTAGGCCTGTTATGCCTGTGTTTATGATTCCATTTTAAGTATATGACCAGATGTGAGGCAGCTTGGCCTCTAGGGTAATAGCCAGGAACTCAGCGTGTTACAGATCTGGCTGCTTATTAACACATATGAGCTGATGTAAGGCGCCTTGTCTCAGGGGCAGCGCTGCATTCTTAAGTTAACTTCAGGCTACCTCAATAGCCACTAATTAGCCATCTCACTATAAAAGCATCTGGTAGTGACATGAGAAAACACTAGAACTGTATCATCTCATCACTTCGTCGCTCCGTCAGTGAGTCACCGCTTCACTGCATCACCAAATCAATATGTCATCAATTCATTGTGTCACCAAATCACGACATCACCCTGTCACCCCATGACTGCGTCACCAAATCACTGCATCATTCCTTCACTGCATTACCGCCTACCTCATCCGCAGTTCGAGGGCTGCTCGAAGGCCTACTCACGTCTGGAGAACCTGAAGACCCACCTGAGATCCCACACCGGTGAGAAGCCCTACGTCTGCGAGCATGAAGGCTGCAACAAGGCATTCTCCAATGCCTCGGACCGGGCCAAGCACCAGAACCGAACCCACTCGAATGAGGTATGACGGTTCTGTAGGATCAGGGACATTTTCATCGTTACGCTAATCAGTTAGCAATGGTGCAGCCTAATGTGAACATAGTGTCATGTTTGACCTCACACGCTGCTTCTGCCGCCTGCTGTTCGCCTTCAGCGTTCTCGCTGGGGTGGCTAGTGCGGCACACCGTCTGGGAGCAAGGTGGTCCACACTGTGTTACTGGGAACCAGCGGGGGTCTCTCCTGTATGGCACCACCTGGGGGTCAGCGGCGCATCATTAGACCCAGAACGTCTCTCGTTTCTCGCTACCTACCAGCAGATAAAAATGAGCGCTGGGATCACGGAGCTCGCAGGAAGTTCGGCAGCAGCAGCTCTAACTTTATTACAGCATATGGGCCATGAATCACGCCGTGAACGCTCACCGGGATCTTAATCATCCCACTGTCGATCTGTGCACATAATTCATATCCTTCATTGGACACTATGTTCACATGGAGAGCTGCTGTGCCAAACAAGGGGGGTGTTTAGTCCATAGTCATGGGTTTGGTAGTTTGGCAGCGCTGTTGCGTCACTACTCCAGGGCTGGGGGTCGGTTCCTGACCCCTGGAGGTTCCATGGTCTCCCTATGATTCCTCCAGATAGTCCGGTTTCGTCCTGGCATCCAAGAACATGTGATTTCCCTAAATTGCCCTTATTGTGTGAATAAGTGTATACAAGTATGCGTATGTGAGTATGTGTGTGTGAGTATGGGAGTATGCATGTCTATGCATGTGTGAGTACATGTGCCCTGTGATGGCCTGGCATCAGGTGCCCCCTGCCTGGTACCCCATATTGCTGCAAACAATTATGAAAGAGATACTGACATCTGAGTGTTTCCAGTATAGTAAACACTCTGGGTGTCTGTCTGTATAGAAACCATACGTGTGTAAGATCCCCGGATGCACCAAGCGCTACACAGACCCCAGCTCTCTCAGGAAACACGTGAAGACCGTCCATGGCCCCGAAGCACATGTCACCAAGAAGCAGCGCAACGATTTGCCCTCCCGCACCCATCCCCCCCGTGAGAATGGGGAGAATGAGGCCAGTGCCAAGCAAAGTGCAAGAGGCCTGGAAGACAAGCTGGAAAGCAACAGCGCCACCAGAGGCATGGAGGACTGCCTGCAGGTCAAGCCGATAAAGACAGAGAACTCTGTGGTAAGATCCCAACAGGTGAATGCCTGTACACATACACCATTCAGCTTGCCCATGATGCACTGGGATAACCTTCCCGCTTAAATCAATGTGAAGAGAGTGGGGAAATCTTACTATCAGATTCTTAGGCTAAATTCCTTATAATATGGTATTTTGCCATGTAAGATAAAAGACCCTTAATCTGAATGACAGTATAACTAAGCTGCCTCCAATACCAGTCTCTGGTAAGCACTTTAGGTCCATAAAACCAAGTTGGCTCCCATAATAGTGTCTAGTAAGCACGTCGGGTTCAAAGCACTGTAACCACTGAGAAATTGCCCCAGCTATTCTGAGTGAGTGCCTCTCATCTTACGGAAGTGCCCAAGACCAGGGGTGTCTAAACAGTATTCCACCGGGCCACAGAATGCTGGGGGTTTGGGGGAGGGGTTGGCTAATTTTCAAAACATAAACAATATATAAACACAACACATGTCGGCCTATGAGCATCCAAAGGTTGGCATAGACTGTATCGTATTCATCAGTAAGCTGGTGGCAGAGGACCTCTCCCCATCAAGCTCAAACTAATGCTGCCGTGTTACTTTTCCTAAACTGTGATCCTTCCTCCTCTGACTCACTTTCCTGCTTGAATGTGTCTCTTTTCTCTCCCTTTACATTTCCCTTACGGACAGACATTACTAAGGTGAGCATGGCCTCAGGTCAGTTCTTGTTCAGCGGATGACGATGTTTCATAATGCAACTCTAAACACAAGTAATAAGGGTTATACATAAATAATTGTGATCAAATGGACCCTGCATGATGAATTGAGTCACTGGTGTGGTCACCTCTTCCCATAAGCACCATTTTCACATGCTCATCGTTCTCCACGAATTACCCATTTCCTTGAACCTGTCGCATCTGATCCTGCACATCCTTCTGCTTTGGCCCTCACCGGTTCACCCTTGCCTCCATCTCTATCCCCCCCATCCAGATGTATCAGTCCAGCCCTGGTGGCCAGTCATCGTGCTGCAGTGAGCCGTCGCCACTTGGTGGCGCCTCCCACCACGACAGTGGAGTAGAGACAGCTGTACCCAGCGGGGGCAGCCTGGGAGACCTGAGCACGCTGGATGAGCCCCCCATCGTGGACTCCACCGTCTCCCCAGGTGCCCCGGCAGTCGGCCTCCAGCTGCGCAAGACTGGGAGTGCTACCCACAGGCTTGAACACCTCAAGAAAGAGAAGCTAAAGACCGTGAGGGACTCCTGCTCCTGGCCCAGCCAAGCGCCTCAAGTGCAAAACACCAAGCTGCCTCCCATACCAGTGTCTGGTAAGCACCTTAGGTTCATAGAACCAAGCTGCCTCCCATATCATAGTTCAATAAGCACCTCAGGTTCACAATATAAGAAACATCGGTCCATCCAACCCTACTCATATCATATCAATATCATACAAGGTTACCGGGAGCAGCCGGGAGCTTGTTGCAGGTTGCATAGGGTATAAGATAGGGGACAACCTGGACAGACCAGTACCTAGTTGCTTGCAAAGCCAATGACATTATAACTGGTGGAATATCAAGTTTGACATGAGCCTCTGTGTGATGCAGGGTCATTACTGGAGAGTTCGAGCCTCGCTGGTCCAACCATGTTCCCAGGCCCACGTCTTGGCGAGCTGCCTTTCAACGAGGTGACCGTGTTGGACCAGTTGAACCAACGGCGGGATAGCACTACCAGCACTGTCAGCTCAGTCTACACCCTGAGCCGGAGGTCCTCCGGCATCTCACCGTGCTACTCCAGCCGTCGCTCCAGTGAAGCCTCACAGTTCGGAGGGCGTCACAACAATGTCAGTTCTGCTGACTCCTACGACCCCATCTCAGCTGACCTATCCCGCCGCTCTAGTGAGGCCAGCCAGTGTGGAGGACTGTCTGGCTTGCTGAGCCTCACTCCTGCCCAGCATTACCGCCTCAAGGCCAAGTACGCTGCTGCCACCGGGGGAGCCCCACCCACACCTCTACCCAATATGGACCGTCTTAAGACCAGGATGGCGCTCTTTGGGGATGGCCATGAGTCTGCCGTTCGCCCATTCCACAGCCCTGCCATGCTGAGGCGATGCAGTGAGTCTGGCTATTCTGCTCCAGGCATGATGCCCCATGAGATCCCTGCAAATATCCCCCGCCGGGCCAGTGACCCTGTCCGCCGTCCTGCCATAGACCCACTGTCCCTGCCACGGGTGCAGCGATTCAACAGCATCAGTAGCATGAATCCGCCTCCACCCTCGGTGGAGCACCGTGGTCTGAGTCTACAGAACTACACCCGCTCTGACGGCAACCTGCACCGCTACTCCTATGTTGGCCGGCCACCCAGCATCTCTGAGAACGTGGCGATGGAGACCGCAGATGTAGGCCTGCAGGGTGCCGAAGACGATTTGGTGCTGCCGGATGACATGGTGCAGTACTTGCAATCCCAGGGTGGCGAGCCCCCTCAGTCTGCCGCTCCATCAGCATACCCCAGCCAGGCTCAGAGCCTACTGGGAAGCGGGACCTCACAGCAGCAGCCCTTCTATGGCCAACGGCGCATGGCTGTTGTCGATGCTAATATGAGCCCAGCAGGACAGATGCAGCTCCCTAGTCAGATGAGCCCTGGGTCTCAGGAGCACTTCCCTGACTCCCCTGGCCTGAACAAGAGCAACATGCCTGTCCAGTGGAACGAGGTCAGTTCGGGGACCGTCGACGCCATGCGGGGTCAAATCAAGCAGCAGCAGCAGCTTATAAGAGGAAATCTGGCTTTAGTTCAGCAGAAACAAAATTTTGGCCCCTACCAGAACCTTGGTGGAAACCAGCAAATGGTGCAAATAGGTCAGAGCCCTGCGGCACAGCAGGGTTTTACTCAACGTGGCTCAGGCCCCACATCCCAGAGGATTAATGGCCTCCAACAGCAGCGGGCACAGGCTATGAGCTCGGGCGATCCGTTAAGCCTGCTTCAGGAGTACGAGCAGGACCTCCTGGCTAATGGTGTAAACGGGGCCACCGGCCAACGGCCGTCCTGCAACAATGTGGCCGGGACCATCTGCAGTCCTAACAGCCGAGGAATGGCCATGCAAACTCAAGATGCCCAGAGCTACAGATCGAGAACGCAGCTGGGCAGCAGTCAAGCTCACACCACATATCACGGAAACTACAGCCAGCAGAGCTACGCAGCGTCCTCCCACCAGTGCATCCAAAATGGCAGTCAAGGCTTGATGCAGCCAAGGCCACCCACAGAACCCAAACCCCTGAGCAGGCAGCACTCGGGGCCAAGCCTGGCACAGCAGCCTGGATTCCCCCAGCAGGCCTTCAGCTCTGGTTATAGCCCCTCTGACACCAGCCCCACAAGCTCCAGCAGCGTGGGCCACAATTTTGCCGGTGGCAACAGGGAGAATGTCATGTTCTACAGGGGGCAAATCCACATGTTTGAGTCTAATGGTGACTTAGACTCTCAGGCATCTCCCGCAGTAAGTGCGACGGTCACCATGGCTTCCCCGGGGACCAACCAGGTCTCCAGCACAGTAGATTCCACCCAGGGTGCAGACCACGCCCAGATTGACTTTGACTCTATGTTGGATGATGGAGATCACTCCAGTCTCATGTCGGGCACTCTCAGCCCCAGCCTTCTCCAGAGTCTGTCTCAAAATTCCTCCCGACTCACCACCCCCCGCAATTCAGTGACATTACCTTCTGTACCAGCAGGGGTCAGCAACATGGCCATTGGAGATATGAGCTCCATGCTGACCGCTCTTGCTGAGGAGAACAGATTCCTCAACATGATGTCTTAAGAGCAGGTGGTGTAGAGCCATCGAATGAGAAACTGTGAGACTGTTAGTTTTCCCCCATCCTGCTTGCTTGTTTAGGAAGTGACTTGGCTAGAGGCGTTTCCTTTGACACTGATTGGTGTCTAGTGGGAGAAGTACATTTTCAAGATGCTCTTGCCTTTCCTGCACACAGAGGACAATTCAGGAGAACTTCCTCAAACCTCCTTTCCTTCTCTCCTTGCTTCCTGTAAAATGTATTATTGTGTAAAGTATTCTGTTAAAGATGGCAACCTGCATTTGTCTTAAGAAGCCATACATTACATTTACAAGGAACCTTGGACTGTGTATGTGAGGCAAACCAGAGCGCTGTTTGATGGTATTGCAGTTTTGAGGCATCGTACGGAACCCAGTCTCTTAAGTGCCTTGCTATGGTGTGCTGAATAGGGAAATGATAATATGTACAAGTAACAGTGACAGGTAATGTGCTGTCATGTACAAAAACATGGATATTTAGAGAAGAAGTTTTGTATGGTTGCTGTAAAAGAATATACATGGTATTTGCTATTGACTGTGCTAATCGCTTCAGTGTTTTGACTTTATATGATGTTTTCATATGAGGGTTGGTGTTTTGCAACCTGCCGTGAAACACCACTTTCCAAAGGAACGCTCGTTGTGTCCTCCTGGTGTTTTCTGGAAGACTGCCGTCCTTTCAGGACAGTCACATCATGCTGTCATATGACACTGTGACATGACGCATGCCCTGATGCTGTTGGCAAGACTCTGGCCGGATTGGACACAACTGGAAAATACCACCTCCTCAAGTGACTTTCAGAGCAATGTGTGAATGGGAGACACACATTCTGGGATAACTGAGAGATCATTCGTTCATAGGGAGATGGACTCAGGTAGCAGAGCAGAATCCCGCCCTAACGAAACTGGACCGGTCCAGTTGTCGTAGGACCGCGGGGTGCCGTGGCAACACAGACTCTTTGTCATTGAAATATAACAGTTTCTTTTCTACGATCCAGTAAAATTTCATTGATCTGGTCCTGTACATAGCTTTTGTACATTTTATAAAATACAGTTTGACTGTTTTTTTTACTGTAGTTGAATGTGGAGGCTCTTTGGAATCACAGGGTAATCTCCTCCGGCATCCATGAAAACAAATTGCCATCTGACGTCTCCAGCACATAGGAAGCAGAGAAGATCATGCCAAGGAGTGAGCATCAGGGGCGGGACACTCGTCTCTGTGTGCGCGGAGTAAATAAAAGAATGTGCATAAATCTCCGGGGGCCGTGTCAATCTGCAGTACGTCTGCTTTCCTCTTACAGTAGCTTCATTCATATCCGTCCCAGAAATACCATGAAAACCAAAATATCATACTTCGTGGACAGCCGCGCAAAAGCCGCAGGCTGTAGAGCAGCTCTGCCATAACGCAGTCTTCTAATCATCACCACGGCTCAGAATTAAGGTCCTCTACGGAGTATTCTGGAGGCTCCTTGAAGCCCTCTTCTAATCTTAGAAGAAAATTAGTCCTGATTGATTAAATAATGTAAAACCAAACTTTGTTCTTTGAAGCTATCTGTCCCAACAATGCCTTTCCCTCTGTGGCAAATCACCCCAGACATGTAAAAGATGCCGTGCGCTTTTCAAAGCAACTGTGGGCCTTTGAAATCGCTTCTGCCTCCCCGTCCGTGGTGTTGCTAGGGCCACATTCCCAGTTCGCTCTGAAACCGAATGAAAAAGGATCCTGTGAAAATACTCAATGCACACACTAAGCACTTTCTAAAGTTAGCTGGCTTGTAGTCCAAAATTAACAATGGCAGATCGACCCAGAGGAAATTGTTGCAGAAACCACATTAAACACCACTTGAAGGCATTGGGGTCCAAGGACTGAGCCTGGGTGTAAGCGGGGGGAACAAATGATTTTATTCTGACAGCTAATTCAGCCGAGGGGCAGCTTGATCTGAATTTGCTGATTGCTTTTGCCACTGGAATTCTTTATTCTCTCAGTGAGACGAAGGAAGAAAACAGCCTGAGGAGGAGAAATCTCACAGGGCGAAGAACAAGAGGTTTGGGGGAGACGCGGGCAGCTCAGCAACTTCAGAAAGGCCTGTAATTGGGTGACAGCACTAATGGGATGGGAAAGTGCATTTTGATATGTAAATGGCTAAGGGCAGCAAAGATTTAAAAAATAATAATTATACCAAAATTACCCGATGGTCATACAGCTGTAATTCAGACTGGAAATTTTCGAAAACATGCAGACAGATGTCCCCATCAGCCCAAAAAGGCAACATCCATCCATCCAACCATCTTCTGACTGCTTATCTGGTACAGAACCACAGGGGGGCATGGAAGTGTGCAGGGCAGGGCTAAACCTTGGGCATCCATCACAGGGCCCAGTAAGGAAATACATCAGCTCATTTGTTAAGATGCTTTTCCTTATAATCTTGTTCATCATCCTTTTCCCAGCTCCCTGAAGGCCTGAAGGACTTGCAGTGTGCCAACATGATGTGGTATCATGGCAGGTTTGCTGTCAGGCAGAAAAGTGCCAGGCAATGATTTCCATTTGTCCCAGTGACTCATGCACTGGAAACATTGGAAACCATTATAAAAACAAAAATACGATTCCTTCCCAGAAGGACCCAGTGATTCATTTAGTCACATGATCAGGGCACTAGTGCACATGGGAGGCAAGTCAAGTTGCATGCTAAAAAACCAGCCTAACAAATATACAGGAACCGTAACAGCAATTCCAATCCCAATGCTAACGGTAACAAATACACTGAATCCCTAACACAAACCCTACAGCACTGTGTACCTCAGAACTACAGTGAAAATCAATAGGCTAATTAAAGGATGCCAAGTGTGTCAGACTGGCCTAATGAGTTTACATATACAGTACGAGAAAAGCACAATATCCCATAATAGGCACTGTGTCCCGACACAGGCCAAAGTAGGGTCCATTTAACTGAGTGAGTTATACAAAAGTAAATAAAATGTTTCTCTCTTTCCACAAACCAGAAAGTAAATAATTACACAGAGTTAATGCCCCAGAAAACAAATATTAAGACCTGATGAAGTGCTGTGGACATAGATTGTGACCATAAAAACATGGGGCTTGCAGTACATTTTCTGGGTAATCATCAAAAGTCACCCAAACATGACTCTGCATAGGAATCAGCCGTATCTCCCCCTGGCCTTCAAAGAGACTCGCAAAGGAGTGAAGATGTTTCCACAGCTTGGGCCGCAGCAAAGCTAAAATCGCATTAATGAGTCCTTTTGTTCATCAGCCCAAGTACCAGAACTGTGCTCTTCAGATCTCACACAGAGAGACAGAAATACAGACGTACCACTCCTCTGCATCTCTCCATCTCCACTTTTCCAGAAGCCGCTGCGCCTTTAAAGTATGTTCAGTTTCACATGTGAGTCACAGACGACAGCAGTACAGATGATGTGTTAAGCAAGGATGTGGCGCATGTCTGGAGAAACGTATCTGATTTTATTTCCCTGTGTTTTCTTTACATTTCTTTACATGCGCCGTTGGCCATAGAAGGGCTGTTAAGCAGCACAATATCCATTATGTAAGTCTGTAATGAACAGAAGATTATTGGTTGCAGTGGTTGGCAATGCAGTGTCATACCTGTAGGTTGTGGGTTTGATTCCCGGCTCCTACTGTGTGTGTGTTCTCCTGTTTCCTCCCATAGACAGGTAACCCGGTGTCTCTGCCCATAGTGAGTGATTGTGAGCATGTGGGATATGTGCTGGGGTCAGTTTTTTTGTTCCACTGTGACTGTAATAGCTTATTATTTTGCACTGGATCGATTTATAGATCTGGATGCGATGAGTTTCATACCTTTTTCAGGTGTCCGATAACAGAGCTTCCCTGGAACCATACATACTACATGGTCAGGATCCTCTGCCACAGATGGATTTGATGTCCAAGTTCCACGATGCTGTTTCAAGGATAGTTTGTATACTCATTTTTGTTACATTTGGACACACACTACTGGGAGTAAAAACTGGGACCACGATCCCTGCTCTCGGGGTGGGTCAGGAAAAGCTCTGTGACGAGCTGATACCATAAATAATCAGCAGATCAGCATCTCACCATGCTTTCCCTGACCGCCTGCTATGATCCCAACTGGACAAGCAGTAATTGAAAAGTAATTGATGGGTTACATCTCCTGTTTAACAAGGTAAAATACCTGGTATGGTAACTATAGTGGGTATCACATCACATCACTGACCAGGGTCCATGCCCATAGCTTTGGTTTGCATACCAGTGAGTCTAGTTTAAGTCCCTCGCGAAAACACATGGCAGAAATCCCCCCCCCCCAGCCCCAGTCCCCCGTTGCTCAGATTACAGCGATACAAAAGGAAACAGTGACTGCCACAATAAACGGTCTAATCTGCAGACATCAAGGGACGCCATCGATCCAAATTTAGTGCGTAGTACAGTATGGGGTGCCATATACATGCCGGAATATTCTGGAAAATCGGTGACTAAAAGAGATCAGTTGCCCAAGCAGGCCAAGCCTCATGTTCAGCAGAACTGCAAGAACAGGCCTCCCTGAACACCTGACTGCTGCCAGCAGACTGACCTGATAACAGGAGATGAGTGGGAACTACGTCCCCCACAGGGAAACGCAGGGATTAACTCAACCGTAGGCACAGTTAACTGCAAGTGATGAATTAGATGAAGGTCTTTCACTCTTCAGCATGTCACTAATCAATAAAGTCAGCAATTATTCTGCTGAAAGATGGAAATGAAAAGACAGATAGTTTTAATAATGTATATAAGTGAAGATCCGCTGTGGAAATTCTGCATGCTTGAAAGGGGCTTGGGGCTTTGAGAACTGGTTTTGGGAGCCCCCAACTGGTTCCAGCTAGAGAGGCACAATGGAGCCCCTGTTCCTGCGGGTGGCCGGGTCAGGGAACTTATCAAGCCCCCATCAGAGAGGAAACCACATGTCCAGAAGGCAAAGATTTTGAGCGCACTCCGTGGCGGCCGGGTGTTGAGGGGGAGGGGGGAGGGGGGGCAATTTGTTGTACTTAGATATGAACAATATGTAACATGATAAATTCCCAGACTGCATGTCTATACATGAAGCGTGTAATGTTTTTTTTTTTAAAGGTTAAAATGTTTCTTTAACATAATATGTATTGAAAAAACTATGTACTGTAGCAATAAAGCTTCAATTATTGTGATAAAACACCACTAACGAAAAAGCTCATGAGGAAAGGTGTATTATTCAAAGGACGAGAGTTTAATGATGATGATGCAGCATGGCGGAGACCCAAGCTCTTTGGCTTGCGATCGTTGTGATACACACGGTCCATCGCCGCGGGATGAGTGGGGGTGGGTCGCTCAGAGGCACAAAGCAGAGTGTAGCAAGGTAAGACCATGTCGAAGGCTGCTAAGGCTCTGGGGGGCCTTGTCACACTGCCACCGTCCGGCTCCCCCTCGATTCCCCGATCTGTTGCCTCGGGGAGAGTTTGCAGGCTGAGGGGAGATGGTGCGCTTGTCGCTCAGACCAGTGAGAGCTCAGGAATTTTGATTGGACTGCGGGGAGACGGACACGTGTGGCTGCTTGACCTTATTAAACAGGGAGAAGCTCTACACCATTCTTCCCAGTGAGCGTCCACGTCAGCCGCCGTTGTCCTTCATACTGTAAACTTTACTGCACCTTCTCACGGAGCCAAAGACAGTCAGCACAGGGAATGGGTGAATGCCCTTATTGTGTTGCCTGCAGACAACTTGAGGCTGCAGCTGAAATTCTAGGGCATCTGAAGACAAACACAAAGGATATGGTCCCTCCCCACTGTTAGCAGGACGCAAACATCACCCTTCACAAGAGCTACAGCAGTTCGAGCTGCAAACACACAGTGCAGAGCCCCCATGGGCTGCTTGGTGCCTCGTCCTGGGGCTTCATCGCCCTTCCACCTGGATCCTATAACTGTGGATTATTTATGCATCCGCTTGCACCAAATCATCAGGCTGGACTGTGGGGCCAGACCAAAGACAAACTGAGAGGCTATTCCGCCACAGAAGAGACCAATCACAGCACTGCATTCGTGACAAACCAGGTCTCGGCCACCTGAGTGGGAGGAGGGCCCAGGAGGCAGAGGGGCTCTCCACTCCCCAAGCAATACGGGAGGCAGCCCCCTCCCAAGCTAATTGCTGATAACAAAGGCTGGCAGTGTAAGGGCCCGGGCTGTGAATTATTACATATGTCACGTGCTAACAAGGTGGACTCCTCTGCGGAAGCTTCAGTCAGAGCAGAGCAAAGCAGGCAGTTGGCGACGCCGCAAAAGATGGATCACGCTGCGAAATTCCTGATGCTTCATTCATTACCGTTATAATAACATCAAGCCGGCTCCTCTGGAAGCCTGGTTCCCCACTGACACCCAGAGCAAAATCAATTTAGGAATCAATTTCAGTCCCCCGTCAGCCAGGCTGGACATAATATGCAGAGATTAGTAATATTTTGGCTGTTCCGTCTGAGTGGCATTAGACAATTATACCAAATAGCTGAGTTTCACAACAAGGGCTCTCACACTGGTGAGCAAGGTGACACTGCAGACACACACACACACACACACACACTTTTGTAGTCATATCATTTTGGGGACTGTCCATTCATTTCTATGGGAAAACCTTAATCCCAACAGCACCCTTAACCGCTTCTCAGCCCCAACCTTAACTGTAAGTAACCAAACAAAATATAACACTTTTGGCATTTTTAGTTTTTGGATTGCAGGTTGACAGGTTTTTATAAAATTGGTCCCCAAAATGTCAAAATAACAGGTTTTTTTCAAATTGTGGAAACATTTGGTCCCCACAATGTAATATATACATAACCCAAACACATACATATTCATGACCATACTCACACACACACGCAATAAAACATAGATACATAGTTTATGTATATATACATGTACACATTATATATAGAACAGGAATTCTGTTTATAGGGTGTCCATATAAAGGCTTTGCTGAACTTTAATTGAGGAGCTCAGTGTCCCACCCATATCAGAAACCCTGGAATCCTCAGCAAGGTCTACAAGACTGCCCAGAAGGATTCCATCATGCCCAGGTATGCGGGGGTGCTTGGAAGATCATCACGCTCGCTCTCAGCTTGTCATTATCTGAGTCGAAACATCACTGGCTGCCTCCAAAATGCACACAAGAGGCTGCTTGTGAAAGAACGGTTGGCAACTCTAATGTGGTTACGCAACGAGCGATGTGGCCTTGATCGATCAGAGGTGCAGCCATCTTCACACCCCTGAGGCATCGTCGGCCATGTACTTTGTGAGGGAGAATTACCTGGGTATTTCACACTGGGGGGGGGGTAAGGACACCTGAACGACACTGTTATTCTTCTGGAGAAGATCGCCTGTGTTGCAGTTTCACCAAAGCAAAGTCTCCTCTGGGGTTTGCATTTTCACATTTGATTTATCGATCAATATATATTCCTGAAAAGGCAATATTTCCGATCCTCTCGTGTTATTGTAGAACTTAATTCCATCTGAATAGGAGCTTTTTAATACTTTGTGCGCTGTTCAGGCATGCTCGTGCTAACAGGGCTCTCTTTGTCCGGAAGCCCGGAGAGGGAAAGTGCCAGATCATCTCAGACAGGCAGACAGGGAGGTGGGGGGGATGTGGGCTGATAAGGCAGAACCGATGAGGTATGTGGGGTATTTATAGGATGGCGATCAATGGGAGGCTCCCTAAAATTGGCCTCTCCACCCAATTCTCAGTTGATAACATAACTATAAAAAATTACATGCAGTTCTAGCTGGGGGCTCAGGCTGCATAGAATGTTGCTTTACACCAAGTCTGCATCTCGCAGACCTACCCAGACCCCCAGGCTGAACTCGTAGGCGAGATGATGCATAAAAGCAACTCTGACTCTCCTTGTCATTTAACATTCTCCTCTTCCTCCCTGCCTTCCTCAGTGGCCTTCCATGACCTCAAGTGACCATGAACCACTGTGCCGGAGGGAGGCGCTGCACATAAAGTGTTTACTGCGGTTGCGGTTTGAGTTCAAGGTGTGTGTCGGCTGCATTACGGCTCTGCTATTCCACTGTGTGAAATAACGGTCGCTGTATGTATCCGGTCAAGGAAAACTGCAGCAAACAGGCAATCAAAGGGCCATGACGGTGTGGATGTGCTGGGAAGATGTAAACAAGCCGAGCCGGAATTCTGCTGCAATAATTCACACTTTCACGTGGAAGAAGAAACAGCTTGTGTTTGCAAGTGAATTAAAACAAGGCAGTGAGCATGAGCCCAGGAAACCATGAGGGGCATGGTTTACACGTAGCACAATTGAGAGCACAACATACTGTATATTCGGTCCAAATTATTACAGACAGTAAAGGACAGTTTGTGTCATAAACCTTCCTTCACATTTCGTCACATTCATTTAGCTTATGCTGCGTTATAATATTCAACATCTGCACTCACAGAATGGATCACTTCTGCTGTTAGTTGAGCAGCATACTGGTACTGCCTCTCAGCCTTTAGGCTCTCGCTGCCCCTCAGCCTTTAGGCTCTCGCTGCCCCTCAGCCTTTAGAATCCTACTGCCTCTCAGCCTTTAGGCTCTCGCTGCCCCT